>PVKA01004681.1:14195-96936 GCA_004027165.1 Ctenomys sociabilis
TTTTTTTTTTTTTTTTTTTTTTTTTTTTTTTTTTTTTTTTTTTTTTTTTTTTTGTCTTTTTTGAGACAGGGTCTCATTGTGCAGTTCAGACTGGCCTTGAGCTCACTTTGTAGCTCAGGCTGGTCTCGAACTCACAACAATCCTCCTGCCTCAGCCTCCCGAGTGCTGGGATTACAGGCATGCGCCACCACGCCCGGCTGGGCTTTGTTTCTTGATCCATTCTGCTAATCTGTTTCTATTGATTGATGGATTAAGACCACTTACATTAATGGTATAATTAATAAGTGGATAAGTGTTTCTTTGTCTTTTTCACATTTTTTCCTGCTATGGGTTCTCTGCTTTCTTTCTCTGTTTAAATTCTTGCCGTGCCTTCTGGTTTCTTTTTGAGGATGTTCTTGGTATTATGACCATTTTTATATTTCTCTTGACTATCTTTCACTTCTCTTTCCTATTTTTAATTTTTTATTTTATTGAAGTACAAATATCATTGAGACAGTTTAAGACACCTTAACAAGATGGATTTGATAAATTAACACATTGCAAACTGTTTTCAGTGTGTTTTGGTATCACAGAAGGTGCATACATGATATTGTACTTACAGACATTACTATAGCAGATGTCTCTTATCAGTAAATTAAGAGAGTGTAACTGTATGCATATCTCATTTTTTACACCTGTATTACATCAAATATTCATAATTAATACTTTCTACCATGTTATTTTCCTAGTGGTTGTCCATAGTACTAGAAGCTGACATTACATGCTGTCCAGCCACCATTAGTGCAAATCATGCCTCTCATAGAATTATGTAGAAACACGGTATTATCTATCCCAACTGTACTGTCAATACACACACATCATGATTCTGCCTTTCTATACCCCTTCCTTTGTCTACACCTATCAAAGATGGGCACTCCATTGTCATTCAATTAATTTGGGTGCCTGAACTTGATGACACAGTCCAACACAGTCCAGAATTCCACAACAAGGGTGAGTTACCTGAAGAAGTTGTTGATCATAACCATTTATAGCTGAACTTATTATTATGCCCCCGCAGTGTATACCTCATTTTTATACTTTTCTGCTGGATGGTGAAGATCTATATACCAACAAATCTACCTTTTGCTTCTGATGAGGTCAGTGAAGTCCCCTCAGGGTTCATCTTGTAGTCCTGTGCCTTATACTGTAGATCATTTGTGTGTGTCCTCCATGTGGGTGAGTCACGGCTAATGCCTGACCAGTTTGTTCTCTGTGAGAGCCTGAGAGAAAGTTTTCTCATGTGACTCTCCCCAGACACACTATACAACTTCAATCTCTTTCCTCTGTGGCTCCATAATCTTCTTGATCAGAAAATTTGGGGCGCAACTGAGTTTCATGGTGTTACTCTACAGCTTCACCTATGTGCTAAGTCTTCGCTGACCTTGAAAGGCTAGGGCCAAAAAGTTGACTGGCCTTGTAGCTCTTCCACTTCTCCAATTCTGATCTGTGAATTTAGGTTGTTAACCAACCAGAAGAAAAGCTGATTAGTGTCCTGCACCATACACCATTCACTTTGCCTTACTGACTCAATTGTTTTTACTAGTTGTTGCATAATTCCATTTGTATTTCTTCTTTTCGCTTCTTATACTAGGGAGACAATGCGATATTTACACAGGTGTGTCTGGTTTATTTCACTTATGAATATATGTTCAAGTGGCATTCAGTTTAGTATAGATGCTTCAAGCTTATCATTCTTAATAACTGAGTAATACTCCATTATATAGAAATACCACATCTTTTTCAACCATTTCTCATGTGATGGACATCTTGGTTGTTTCCAAGATTTTGTATCACAAATTGTGCTACTATAAACATAGGTACACATATATCACTATGATACAATGTTTACAGTTCCTCTGGGAAAATTCCCAGTAGGGGGATAGCTGGCTTGAATGGGATATCTAGTCCTCCTTTTTGAGGAGTCTCCACACTGATCTCCACAATGGTTGCACCAGTTTACATTACCACCAGCAGTGGAGAAGTGTTCCTTTTTCCCCACAACCTCTCCAACATTTGTTGTTGGTTGATTTCCTTATGATAGCCATTATTTCTGGAATGAGATGGTATCTCAGTGTTGTTTTTATTTGCATTTCACGGATGATCAGTGATGTGGAGCATTTTTTCATATATTTATTCGCTTCTTTATTTTCATTCTTTGAGAAGTGTGTATTCATCTCAGATGCCCACTTCTGAATTAGGTCTTCAAATTTGAGGGCCCTATTACATCTTAGTTCTTTATATATTCTAGACAGCAGACCTCTATCTGATTGCTTATTAATTACGATTTTTTCAAAATTGTGGGTTGTCTTTTCACTCTGTTGACAATTCCTTTTGACATGCAGAAGCTCCTTAAAAAGGGTTGATCCCAATTGTTGATTCTTTCAAGTGCTTCCCATGCGAATGTATGTTTGTTCCTGAACTCTTTTCCTACCTCTATGTCTTCAAGAGTTCCTCCTACTTTCTCTTTCAGGAGACTGAGTGTTTCTGGTTTAATGTTTTGATCTTTCATCCATTTTGACTTTAACTTAGTGCATGGGTCAAGGTTTAGTTTTTGGCATGTAGAAAGCCATGTTTTCTAGCACCATTTTTTAAAGAGGCTATCTTTCTTCCAGTGAGCTTGTGTAGCACTTTGTCGAAGATCAGATGGCTGGGTGTGATGGTAGATGCCACTGCACCTTCTAATCTATTCGACTGATCCTCAGGTCTATTTTGTTGGCAATACCATGTTGATTTTTATCCCAGTGTCTTTGTAGTATAAATTCAAGTCAGGAACTGTGATGCCTCCTGCCTTGGCTTTATTGGGCAAGATTGCCTTTGGCTATGCTAGGTGGTTATTGGTTGCAAATACATTTTAGGAATGATTTTGCTATGTCTGGGAGGTATGATGGTGGCAGTTTGATAGGGATTGCATTGAATCTGTACAGCTTTTGTGGGAGTATGGCCATCTTCACGATGTTGGTTCTTTCTATCCAGGAGTATGGAATGTCTTTCCATTTTCTGAAATCCTATATAATCTCTTTTCTTAGGGTGTTGTAATTTTCTGTGAAAAGATCTTTGACTTCCTTGGTTAAGTGAATCCCAAGGTATTTCATTTTCCACGGTGCTATTGTAAAAGTTATTGTTTCTATTGTTTCCCTTTCAGTGTGCTTGTTATCTGCGTAGAGGAATGCTATTCAATTTTGAGTGTTGATTTTGTATCCTGCTATGCTACTGAATTTCTATATCTGTTCTAGTAGTTTATTGGACAATTTTGGGGGGTCTTCCAAGTAAAGTAACATGTCATATGCAAATAGTGATAATTTAACTTCTTTTTACCTATTGTTATTCCCTTTTTGTCCCTCTTTTTTAAAGGCTGTTGCTAATTTGAGAAAGGAGTCAATATAAATGATATTTAAAGAAAATGGGCAGAATTAATAGTAAAAAATTTCCCAAATATGAAGAAACAATCTGAAATTCAGGTAAATGAAGCATACAGAACACCAAATAACTTCAACCCAATTAAAAACACACCAAGACATATAATAGTCAAGATGTTAGAAATCCAGTACAAGAACAATATACTTAAAGTGGCTAGAGAAAAGAAGCAGATAACATTCAAAGGAAATCCCATCAAATCACAGCCGATTTTTCTTCACAAATCATGAAGGCAAGAATAGCATGGAGCAGAGTACTTGAAGTCCTCTATGAAAACAAATTCCAGCCCAGACTACTATACACTGCAATATTGTCTTTCAAATTTGACGGAGAAGTGAAATACTTCCATGAGGCAGAACAATTACACAAATTCATGATTACAAAGCCAACCCTAAACAGAGTACTAGAAGATCTCCTACAGAGGAACTGAAATGATCATAACTCCACCAACAGGAACAGAAGGGATTCACTAAAGAGGGGAAACAATTAAACACAGGATGAAGCAAAGATGAACAATGTGAGACAAATAGGCATCAATGAGAAAGTATTCAAAAGAAAGGGTATAAAAAGGATATGTACAGGATTAATGGCAGAAAAATCCCCAAATATGGGGAAACAATCTGACATACAGGTAACTGAACTAAAAGAGTTCATACAGTACTCAAAAGAACCTCAACTCAATTAAACACACAGCCAGAAATATAATAGTTAAAATTCCAGAATGCCAACACACGACTAATATGCTGAAAGCTTCTACAGAAAAGAAACAGATCATATTTAAAGGAAAAGCCATCAGAATAATAGCAGACTTCTCTTCACAAACCATAAAGACAAGAAGAGCATGGAACAGAGTACTTCAAGTCTTCTATGAAAACAAATTCCAGCCCAGATTAATATACCCAGCAATAACCTCTTTCAAGTTTGATTGAGAAATGAAATACTTTCATGACAAAGAACTACAGATTTTATGACAACAAAGGTAACCCTACAAACAGTAATAAAAGATGTTTTAGAGAGGGACCAAAATGGTCAGAACTCCATGAAGGAGAACAGAAGGAACCGACTAAATAGAGCAAACAAATAAACAAAGGAGAAAAAGGAGTAAATAACAGCAGTTAGATAACATGGCAATCATATGTCAATACATCTCAGTTATAACCATCAATGTAAGTAGACTCAATTCAGCAATTAAAAAAATATACTGGCACAGTGTAATAGGAAACAAAATCCATCAATATGATTTATAAAAAAACACACTTTACTCACAAAATATTCATAGGCTGAAAGTCAGAGGATGAGAAATAATACTACATGCTCCAGTGCCTCAGAATAAAGCAGGGTAGCAATCCTATTCTCAGGCTCAATTTCAAAAAAAGAAGGATCAAAAGAAATAAAGAAGGCCATTATCTACTGGTTAGGGGAAAATGCAAGAAGAATAGGTAACATCATAAATATTTGTGCACCAAACATCGGAGCAAACAACTATGCAAGACAAGTCTTAATGGACATGAAAATTCTACTGTCCAATAACAGAATCTTAACAGGAGACCTTCACATCCCTTATCCCAAAAAGATAGGTCAGCCAGACAAAAAAATTAGCAAAGAATTAGCAGAACGGAACCAGGACTTGAAACAAATGGACTTGGTGGACATATACAGAGTGCTTCATCCAACCATAGCTTAATACACTGTTTTTTTAAGCTGCAGATGGGTCATTTTCTAAAATAGTCCATGGGTCATGCTCAAATATAGGAAGAAAACAGAAATTATTGCATGTATATTATCTGACTATAGTTCAAAGAAACTGGAAATATTGATAAAAAAACAGAAAAATTCCCTAAACACATAGAAATTAAACAACACTATATTCAGCAATCAATAGGTCACAGATGAAATTAAACAAGAAATACAACAATATCAACAGTTCAATGAAAATTCAACCACGACTTATCAGAATTTATGTGATGCAAGGAAGGCAGCTCTCAGAGGGAAATTCATAGCTGTGAATTCACACATTAGGAAAACAGAATGGGAAAAATTAAACATCCTAATGCTGTTCCTCCAACATCTAGAAAAGGAAAAGCAAACCAAACCCAGAAGTCAAAGATAAGAAATAATATTGGAGGAGAAATTAATTCAATACAGATGAAGAAAACAGTTCCAAGAATTAATGAATCAAAAAGCTGGTTCTTTGAAAAACAAAGTAATATCGATAATCCCCTAGCTAACCTCATCAAAAAGAGGAAAGAAAAAAATCAAATATAAGCAATAAGAAATGAATAGGGAGTAATCATCACAGACACAGTGGAATTCAGAAGACTGTCAAAAGCTAATTTGAGAATGTTTACTCTCACCCAAGTTGCAGATGAAATAGACACATTCCTAGAAAGGGATAAATTACCAAAACCAAATCAAGAAGATATAACAACTCTCAATAACCGAATAACATCCAATGAAAAACGAAATGTCACAGACATTTTTTTTTTTTTTTTTTTTTTTTTTTGTGGTACCAGAGATTGAACTCAGACCCTTGTGCTTGCCAGGGAAGCACTTATTCCACTGAGCCATCTCCCCCTCAAAAATCGAAATGTAATAAAAAGCCTGCCGACAAAGATAAGTCCAGATCCTAATAGATTCACAGCTAAATTCTACAGGAAATTTACAGAAGACATATGCCCTATAATCCTCAAACTTTAATGAAAGTAAAAAGGAAGTATTCCTCCTGAAATCATTCCCAGAGGCAAGTATTATTCTGATACTAAAACCAAGGAAATTCACAACTAAAAAAGTCATCTACAGGCAAATCTCCCTCATGGATACAGATGCAGAAATCTTCAATTAAATCTGAAAAATAGATTACAACAAGTCATCAAGAAGATGATACACCATGGCCGGGTAGGATTCATCCCAGGGATGCAAGGATTGTTCAATATCTGAAAATCTATAAATGTGATACACTATATCAATACAGTGAAATCTAAAAACCAGAAGATCAACATAATTGATGCAGAAGAGGCTTTTTACAAAGTACAACTCCCATTCATGTTCAAAGTCCTACAGAAATTTGGAATAGGAGGCCTCCACTTCAATTTGATAAAAGCCATCTATGACAACACTGCAGATAATTTTAAATGGGGAAAAACTGAGATCATTTACATTCAGATCTGGTACAAGTCAAGGTTGTCCTCTACCACCCCTCCTATTCAATTTTTTTTCTGGAATCATTAGGCAAGAGGGAGAAATAAAAGAATAGGAATAGGTAAAGACGAAATTAAATTATCATTATTGGCAGACGACATGATATTTTACTTGGAAGACCCAAAACAACTCCACCAAGAGGCTACTAGAATTGATGCACAAATTCAGTAGCATAGAAGAACACATAGTCAATACACAAAAGTCAGTAACATTCCTCTACCCAGATAACAAGCACACAGAGTGGGAAATTAGAGAAGCAATACCTTTTACAATAGCACCGCAGAAAATACAATACTTTGATAGTCATCTAACTAAAGAAGTTAAAAATCTTTTCAAGGAAAAATACAGTTGTCTGAAAAAAGAGAACATAGAGGATTTCAAGAAAATGGAAAGATACTCCCTGCTGCTGGACAGGAAGAAGCAACATCTTGAATATGCCATACTCCCAAAATTGTTGTACAGATTCAATGCGATCCCTATCAAACTACTACCAACATACCTACCAGACCCAGAGAAATGATTCCTAAAATTTATTTGGAACCAGAAATGATCTAGAATAGCAAAACTATCCTGGGCAAAAAAGACAAGGCAGGAGGCATATCTTGGGCACCAAACACAAGGCAGGATGCATTAGAATTCCTGACTTGAAATTTTACTACAAAGCTAATGTGATAAATTCGGTATGCTACTGGCAATGAAATACACCTGACGATAAATGAGCTAGATTATGACACAGAAACATCTACGAGCACACTTCACCTGATCTTTGACAAAGTGGCCAAACATATTCATTGGAAGAAAGATAGCTTCTCTAATAAATGGAGCTGTGTTCGGTCCTTTTCTTTTCTCTGCTTGGCTCCCTGTCTGCTGGGCTTTCTGCTTACAGAGTTGCTCCTTTGTTTAAGTTATTGGATTTCAGGATGGCAGAACATTGTATTCTTCCCTTCTGCCTTGTGCCTTGCTCTTGTGCCTTGACTTTTGGCTTGGATGACAGGATCTCCATGATGCAGGGCAGCTCGGATACTCGATTGTGTGTATCAAACACCAGGATCCCCATGACAACCTAGACTCAGGCCCTTGTATGTAGGTCTTATACTTTGGAAAAGCAGGCTCTCTACATGCTGAAAAATAAAACTTGACCCATCACTATCACCATACACTAAGGTAACATCAAAATGGATTAAAGATCTGAACACTGAAACAGAAACATTGAATCTCCTGAAAGAGAAAGTAGAAGGAACTCTTGAAGAAATATGGGTAGGTAAAGAATTCATGAACAAACATATACTCACACAGGAAACACTTGAAAGAATCAACAACTGGGATCAATACTTCTTGAGGAGTTTCTGCACATCAAAAGAAATTGTCAAAAAGGTGAAAAGACAACCCACAAATTTTGAAAAAATCCTAACTAATCACCAGTAAGACAAAGGTCTGCACCCTAAATTTTATAAACAAGTAAAAAACATCAAGGCCCCTAAATTCAAAAACCCAATCCAGAGATGGGCAACTGAGATGAACACACACTTCTCAGAGGATGAGATTTAAAAAGTGAAGAAATATATGAAAAAATGCTCCACATTGCTAGCCATCAGTGAAATGCAAATTAAAACAACATTGAGATCTCATCTCACCTGTGAAAGAACAGCTATCATAAAGTCATAAAGAAATCAACTAATAATAAATGTTGGAGAGGCTGTGACAAAAAGCGAACCCTTCTCCGCTGCTGCTGACAATGTAGACTGATGCAACCATTATGGAAATCAGTGTGGAGACTCCTTAAAAACTAGCACTGGAAATCTCATTCAAGCCAGCTGTCCCCCCCACTGGGAATTTTCCCAGAGAAACAGAAATCTAGGTGATATCATAGTGATATGTGTGCACCTATGCTTATAGCAGCACAATTTGTAATAGCCAAATCTTGCAAACAATCAAGATGCCCGTCGTCTGAGGAATGGATAAAAAAAAAAAAGATGTGTTTTCATGCAATGGAGTATCACTCAGCTATAAAGAATGATGAACTTGAAGCATTTATATTTAAGTTGATGACACTTGGAGACATAAGTGAAAAAATCCCAGCCCCATATGCATAAACATTGTATAGTCTCTCTAGAATAAGAACTCAAAAGTAGAAATACAAATAGAAAGGTACAACACAATTAAAACGAAAGAGAGAACTTGATAATTGAACCTAGGAAAGGGCAAGGAAAAAAGCTGGGAAACATGACAGGGACAAAGACGTATAGTTATATGCACAAGATGGGTAAGGTAATGATCCTGAGAAATATCAGCAGGCTTTTGAAACTAGTAGTTAATTGGTAGGATTCTCAGCCTGACTAAATATATATGCTGATACCTATGAACCAAGCAATTTCACTGAGGATAGCAATGTGTAATCTAAAGGTCATACTTGGAATACCTGACATTCTGGTCTCCTAAATATGTACTTCTTGTCATGACATACCAATTCTTGCCATACTGTCTTTCAAGTACATGTATTTTTGTTTTGCTAATGGGTAATAAATGAAAAAAAGACACAAGAAAAAGAAAAAAAAGTCACAGTACTGACCTGCTAGAATGCTATATATGGTTAAATTTCAAAATTTATGTGTTAAAATATATAATTGTTTATTCATATTCTTTAAATACTTTTCAGTTTTAAATTGGTATCTTCATATTCTGTACTTACTTAAATTTTAACATATCAACACTTGATTGAAAATACCTGTTCCATGTTATGCCTAAGATGTTTCATATTCAGATAGTGAATTTAAACCCAACTGCATATGTAATAGTGTAATTATAAGCTTCTCTGCTGGAGCATTAACGACCCAAGTTTTCAGACCAAAAAATTAGAGAAATAGAAGGGCTGCAAGAACAGTCAACATTTTGACCCTAGCCTTTCAAGATCAGTGAAGACTCAGGACATAGGAGAAACTGTACTGTAACATCATGTAACTCAGTTATGTCGCAAATTTTCTGATCAAGAGTTTTGGGTCACAGAGCCACGTGATCAGTGACATAATGTCCCTAAGAAGAGTCACATGGAGAGAAATCACTCTCTCAGGCTTTTGCAGAGAGAAAATTGGTCAAGCAATGGCTGCAACTTATCCACAGGGCTGACACAGACAAAAGATCTGCGAACTACATTACAGGATTGCAGATAAATCCTGAGGGGACTTGAATGACCATATCTGATACAAAAGATACATTTCTTATTGTGTATGTCTTGCTTTATCTTGATCTTAGTCATCAACAGAAAAGTATAAAAAGGGGATATATAAAATAAAGACATGTTAATATGCTGAGCTGTGAAAGGCTCAAGTCAACAACTTCTGCAGATTATGTACTACTATTGTGGACTGTTGGACTGTGCTGGATTATTTTGTTGAATTCACGCACCTATAGTATTTAGATGCCAAGGGAATATCCATCTCTAATGGGACTAAACTAAAAAAGGGGATACAAAGAAAGACCATTCTGTATCTGTATATACAGTATAGTTAGGATGATATACACCTACTTTTGCTTAAATCAATGAGAAGGAATATTTGTACTAATAGTGTTTGGACAGGATATCCTGTCTGGATAGAGTACTATGGATAACCACTTAAAAGATGATAATGTGCAATATATTAATTATTGAAACTGTCCTATTAATCAGTTTTGAAGCTGTCTCATTGCTGCTTGTTTCTCAATAATATAAAATAAAATAATAAATAATCCAGACTAAAAGTCATCATACTATGGTTTTCTGCCCTTCTATGATTGTATAAACATATATATCAGCAAGTTCTGCCTCTTTGTATTTTTAGACTTCTTCCATGACTGTTTTGAAGGACAGTGATAACCCAAACTGGTTTCATTATGAATAATTAGTTTGACAAAGAAAAAAAAAGAATACAGTCCATACCAGCACCTAACATGAGCAATGCATAGAGAAGTTGTAAAGCTGGCTGAAGAAAGGGATATACTAAAAAAACAAATCTTTGCAGACCTTATTGCAGACTTTCATGAATACGTAAAGAAGCATCATAATACCATAGTTTTTTTTTGAAGTGAATGACAATATAATTTTGAAATTTTGAAAGTGAAGTAAGTGTGAATTTAGCCTTCTTAGGAAAATATGACTTGTAATTCTGCTGTGGAAGTTCAGTGTTATGTAGACGAGTTGCTGTGAGGGTGGTGGCAATAAATTAGAACTGCTCAGAGTCAGGGTGCTTTTAAGTAAGGAAACTTCATTTTACAGCACTCAGTAGTCCTTCATGATCCATCCTAATCTTGAAAGAAATAACCTGGATCCAATGAAGAACTTGAAAGACAGGAGAATATACTATGTTCAGGTTATTTTATCTCTTTGAGGAAGCTACACTACAAAAAATGACATAGGTCATTTTGTTCTGGGTCAGCTTGGGGCTTTATTGTCCCTGCCTATGTTTCTCACTTCTCATTGAGACCCTGAACTCACAGTCTCACTCCTCATGAATAACGCTGACCATCAACTACTCACAGGCTTTAGGTCTCCAGAACATCCTTTACAAATCTTCTGTGTTTAAATATAAAAGTACCATTTTCATTCTGTATCATTATAATATGTCTTTTTTGTTCCAACAAATTATCTGCACGGGCAGAGATTCTATCCTTCTGGCCATTGGTTGAGATGCTCTTTGTGTCATATAAATATACATGTTCAGCTTCCTGTATGCCCAAATCCCACCTTCGCATCGTGTTTCAATGCACTCTATGCACATGCCTTCACCCTTCTACTTCTGTGTTAATGGGATTTTCTTTTTGTAAATCTCTGAGCGATATCTGAACCTCATAGTCATCTTCCCAAGTTTCATCTGTAAAATAAAGAGAATTTACCAAATTTTCAAATAAAATGCAAATTTTCTCCCTTTTGACTAGTTGTAACATCTCTTCATATGTATCTTTTTTATTTTACTTTATTTTATTTTATTTTATTGAGAATACAATCCATACCAGAACATAATATAAACAATTTATACAGAAAAGCTGCCTGAAGAGATAGACTAAAACAAAAAATCTTTACAGATCTTCTTATTGCAGATTTTCATGAATACGTAAAGAATTATCATAATAAAACTATAGAATAATTTGATCGTCTGCGTGAGAATCAGCAGGTAAACCTGCTATCTTCCATTCCTTTGTTTCTCATTGTGACTGATAGCCCATGTGTGAACAAGCAAGTTTAAGGAACCATATCTTTTTTATTGTGAAAGTCTAAATAATGAGGGTTTTTTTTTTTTTTTTTTTTTTTTTTTTTAAGACAGGGTCACATTGTGTCATTCAGACAGCCTTTGAAATCACTATTCTCCACAAACTGGCTTGAGACTTAAGGAAATCCTCCTGATTCAGTCTCCTCATTACAGGCCTGCACCAGTACACTTGGGTGGGGATTTTTAAATTGAAAAATGGTTATAATGTCTGCATATTTATGAAGAAATAAGTTAAAGGAAAATGCTTTAATAGAATGAAATGTTTCATAATAATGAACAATTAGCTATGCTATATTGTTTTTAAAATTCCATGTTAAACTTATTAAACTTGTTTCCTTAGACATAAATAAAAATATAAAGTCTTCAGATATAAATAGGAATGTGACATCTTTTGCAAGGCAATTTAGTTGAGTGCTATACACGGAAAAAACAGTAATTTAAGTTTTTCAGGAACTCAAAAAAATATAAATTCACCTTTTCCACAGAATTTTATCCATTTCTACTGAAATTCCTTTCAACATGATGGGAGGTGAGAGAGAAAATATTGCTGTGCATGTGATCTATGTATCTCTTGCATTTGAGGCCAGCTTAATTTTATTATAGGATACAGAAAACCAAGGAGTCATCCACATAAATTTACAAGCAGGAAATAACAAATAAAATGATAGACAATTTTTTTTTTTAGGCTTTGTAAAACACAAGATTCTGCAAAAGTTTCTGCCATAAAAATACATCTTGAGCTGCGGAGATAAGTCACCCATAAGTGCCTGCCTGGCAAGTGTAAGGACCTGGGCTCGATCTCCAATATTGTATGCCGTTTCAATCTCAGAACAGAGCAAGTCATATCAGCCCCCAAACCAGGCCTGGTGGAACACACCTGTAATCTCAGCGCTGGGGCGACTGAGACAGGGGGATCACTACAAGTCAGCACTGTCTAGCAAGACCCTGTATCAAATAAATAAATAAATCTCATGTATCTCAAAGGAAAGGGAGATAATTCAAATCATACACACTTAGGAATCCTTCACCTCCTTTCTTAAGTATTTTGTGGTGACTTTTTTCTTTTTTAATTTATTTTTTATTTCATTGAAGTACAAATATCAATCAGACAGTTTTAAAACATCTTAACAAGACAGATTCCATAAATTAATACATTGCAAACTGTTTTCATACTGTTTTGGTATCGTACAAGGTGCGTACATGATATTATACTTATAGACATTATTAGAGCAGATGTCTCTTATCAGTAAATTAAGAGTGTAGCTGTTTACTTATCTTATTTTTTATACATGAATTATATGTAGACAAAGGAAGGGGTGTAGAAAGAAAAAATCATGATGTGTGTGTATAGACAGTACAGTTGGCATAGATAATGCTGTGCTTCTACATAATTCTATGAGAAGCAAGATCTGCACTAATGGTGGTTGGACAGGATATTATGTCGGCTTTTAGTACTATGGTCATCCACTAGGAAAATAATTATTGAATTTTTGATATAATTCAGGTATAAAAAGTAAGATAAGTAAGCAGCTACACTCTTAATTCACTGATAAGAGACATCTGCTAAAATAATATCTGTAAATATAATATCATGTATGCACCTTGTACAGTACCAAAACATTATGAAAACAGTTTGCAATGTATTAATTTATCGAATCTGTCTTTTTACGGTGTCTTGAAACTGTCTGATTGACATTTGTAGTTCAATAAAACAAAAAAAAATAAATACAAAATAAATAAATAAAGTAGTCATTCTCCATCTTACTTGATCAGTTCTTATGAAAAATCTTTAAGTCTCAAGTGGATTCTTTTAAATTCTGCATAACAAGGTCTAGAGCCAACCTCTTAAAAATATTTGTTGGGAAAAAAGTAACAGTACTTCATTTGCATATTTCACATTTCATGAGAGAAAGTAAATTATTTTACCTAACAAAGTAAATTCAGTGAACTCCATATTACAAGATAAATATTCAAAAATAAACAACAGTCATGTACACTTCTAGTGAAAAACCCAAATTTTAAATTTCCTTTATGATAACATCTATAATGTCAAAACACTTAGAAGAAAATTTAACTTAGTGCATGAATATTTTACTGAAAATCACAAACTGTTTTGAAAGAAATGGAAAGACACTTTATGTGCCAAGTTCAGAAAATTTAAAACCCCAAAGACACAACTAACGCCCAAAAATATTTAGCAGAATAATGAAACCATGAATAAAAAATTTTAAAAATTAATTATGAAACAACCAGCAGACTTGTTAATTTGAAAAGATGAAGAGTCTGAATACACAGTCATTCATTTCAAAATGGGATGAAAAGCGCAATTAAATGAAATAATGATGCTAGAATAAACATAGATGAATAAAACCAAACTCAGAGACCAAAAATCCTCACATGTAAGTTAATCTTTTTATAAGACTTTTAGGAGAGTTAAGTAAAGAAGTACTATTTTTTTCTAAAAAAGGTGATGAAACAAATAGATAACACAGATAAAAACATAAAGTTGGGTAACACTCTTATACCATGGACAAAATTCACTGTTTATCATAGGGCAAAATGTAAGAGCAAAACCCTTACCAGTGCTGTGAATAAATATGAGTATGTTTGTGTGACCTTGGTTTGCACAGACTTCACAGATGCAACACAGAAACTATAGACAACCAAATAATAAACAAAATAGGGGCCAGGGAGTTAGGTCAGTAGAATAAGCACTTCCTTGGCAAGTGCAAGGTCCTGAGTTCGATCTCCAAAAAAAATAGACAAAGTATAATTCATCAAAAATTTTTTGAAAACCATATATATATATGATATAAATGAAGGCATCACATAGGACAGGCATAAATATTTATAATTTATTTATTTAAGATTCTTATCTGGGATACATTAAGAACTCTTATAAGCTGAAAGTAAGAGGGACAAGCAATCTGAAGTAACGGGCATAAGATTTAAGAAAATATATAAATTTTCTGTCAATAAGTATAGCTTAGGTTAAAATGTTATATATTAACAAGTGCTAGCACATGGAATCATTTGCAACATTTATGCACCTTCAGAAAAAATGTAAATTTGTCCAAATTTTTTAAAAGTGCCAATTTCTTTACATGCTACGCAAAGTTACATAGTCTCGAAATTCCTTTATTAAGCATATATAATGAGAAATTAAAACATACATTTACAGTAAAACATAAACAGTACCAATTTTTCATAAATCTGTAAAGTAGGAATTATAACATATTGACTCTGGAAAGTATAAAATAAAACATAAGCGTTTGTGAAATGAAATGTTACTAAGCATTCTTAAGGAATATGTGCATACTGTGTCATACATGGTAAAATTTAAGATTAATAAAAGAGTGAAAACTCTATGGTATAATCTATGATTTTTATTAAATAAAATAAAATGATAAGAAAAAATAAGTTAAGTAATAAGAATAATGGATAAGTCCAGAAAACAAATTAGTGATCACATATGACTGAAACATTTGGAATGGAAAGAAACTGACTCTAAATGGTTTCTGTTGGTTTTTTGGTCATAATGAAGGTGTTCTAAAATTCACTGTGCAGAAGGCTTCAAAACTGGGTGAATGTATAAATATTACATTGTAACTTAAAAAGCATTATCAGCATGAGGAGGTGAACAAATGCAGTGTTATGCATCTGTTGATATTCTACTCCTGAGAATTACATTAATAGGTTATGGGCTTATTCCAACATACTTCAGCAAAAATCGACTAATTTTATCAATACTTTGAGTATAGAATTTTAGCATGAGCGATACAGTGTTATGAGTGTGGACAATGAGAGGAAAGAATTGCTTCAGAGTTTTTGAATAAATGAATGATAAAAAATATTGACTTATATAGGGGGTGAGGAATGTATATAAAAGTGTTTGACCTATAGGAGGCTGCAGTCACCAAGCGAAGTGTAAGGAGGCAAGAATGCACTTGTGTCAGTTGATGTACGCATTACATACTGTCCCTCGGTAGGGATGTGGTCACACAGAGCAAAGCATCAAAGGAGTGGCGGCATGTGTAGTAGGAGGCTAACGCCTGATGAAAATTCATTAGTAAATTAGTGCCATTTTGGTAAAAGAAGCGAGTGGTTAGGCATAAAAATAGAACAGAAAAAACAAAATGCTGAAACATGCTTAGCAACTCGACAAGCATTTAAGAAAACTAAAGCAGTATTGACGTGCCTTGAAATGATGCACTAGTGATGTAACATAGCATGTCATAAGTACTGCTACAAGGTGGAGAAAGCATCAGAGTTGATGTTCAAAGAATAAGGTTACAACGAGAAATTTATAAATTCAAAAGGAAATAAAAATGGGCTGGGGATGTGGCTCAGTCATATGTTTCTTGCTTTGTATGCACAAGGGTTTGATACCCATCACCACAAAAATAGAACAGGAAAAATGGCAAAAGTAGGTAAAATGTAGAAGTATAATCGACATTTGTATTTTAGAAGACATATAGTGATATCTTTTAAGAAATTAGAGGTATGAGCTGAAGAACAAAGTGCAGGAATTTCATCAGAAAATGGTTTCAAACATACTGTAAAAATGTAAATGCAGCCAAATGAGATGACAGAAAAGTAATGGAGGAAAAGCTGAGAGAAAGTGTCGAAATGCTAAGCATGTAGAATGGTACCTGTGGAATAGATACGTTCTCAGTGTTTTCACCGTTTTTAAAGAGACGACAAGGAAGAGCAGATAATTTTTGCTCAGTGTAGTGGCTTTTATGTTTTGCTGAAAGAAATGTCAGACAAAATGTGTAAAGGTTTTGGTTTTGTTTGTTTTGGAGCCAAGAATTGAACTCATGACCTTGTGCTTGCCAGGCAGGCACTGTGACACTGGGCTACACTCTTGGCCGTATCAATTGTGCTGTTATAAATATAATATGCATGTGTCAGTATAGCATAATGTCTTTAATTCTCTCAGGAGGATACCTGGAGGGATAGTGTCTGGGTTAAACAGGATTTCTTAATTGGATTAGTTGCAGGAAACATTGAAAATCAGTGAGACAAAAGGATCAAAACTTCTCTGTTACCTCAAGATGTAGAAATAAGATGAATGGAAACAAAAGAAATTTATAATTGAAATAAAGCTTTCAAAATTAGGTAGGTAAACTATAAAAGATACTTTAAGAAGACTAAATGGGTCTTCACTTTATCTGTCTTGTATTTACCTAAAGGAACACTGTGTTTTATACTTCAGAAATTAAAAAAAATATTGAGGATTCACAAAAAGACCATTGGAGCTAGTCTTAACTGTCTAACTTAGTTCATTTTTGTTTTAGAAGATATTTCCACGTAATACTATATGTAGGTAAACCAAAATGAGAAATGTGTTGATTTATATCAACAGCTATTGTTTCATATTTACTGAGTTTGGAGAATGGCAAAACTCATGTTTATATTGATCAGTGCCTGTGAGAAAGGCAACAGGCATCTGCATGGAAACAGAAAGCCAGAGGAGCTATGAGACTGTTTTATGTTTAAACACAAAATCATTCCTACTGATAAACTATTACAGATAGGAATAGTTACATGTTATCTAGGAATACTGTAGAAATTTTCAAAGAGATTATTAGACTAAAAGTGAAACATGAATAATGACAGCAATATTAAGGTAACACGTGATGTACCTCCAGTGAAATAAAAATTCCAAAGAACATATTGCAGACCTTTGATTTGTTTCACATAATAGCTCTGTACAAAATATGATAAATGCAGTTACTATCTCTTAGTAGGTGAGAAAGTAGCAATGGGAGATTGTACTGAGATGATTGTATTGAGATGATTGAATCTCTAAAATGATGCAGCATTTAATTCTGAAACTGGCTCTATTTTTCCACATTGGATGAAACTCACTGAGGGGAAGTTGTAAAAAAATTAACTTCTGTGTGGAACTGCTTCATAAATGCCTCATAAAATGCTGTTATAGAACAGATTAATGCTTCAATTCTACATAGCAGAACAAATCTCAAAGATCTTAGATAATTTGTCAAAACAAAACACAGAGAACTTGGTTGCTACTTACTTTTTTTTTAGTTGTTTCTAGGGCTAGATCATGGCCAGTTCTAAAAAGGCTAATTCAAAGAGTTTTGAATAATAAGAATGACTGAATAAATAAAATAGCTATGTGAGGACAGATTCTTGTTACAGTTAGCAGACAAAGATTATCTTAGAGAAGATTATGGCAGAGTGGAGTACAGTTGAAAAAGGGTTGCATAAATACACTTTGCAATTTTGGGTTTAAGCTGACATGGCTGTTTTTGTTTTATTTAAAGTAGAAAAGCTGACTGTTGAAGATGATTTTGTTTTTATTTTTAGAAATTTTTTGATAAAGTAAGTTATCACATTGTAATCTATGAATTTTTATTATCTTCATTTCTCTACAGGAATCTACCTAAATCAAATAGTGTGCATACACCTTGCAAACACACCTCATGGAAAAGATGGGTTTTTTCAGATTGTAGATTTTAAAGTATTCAGAAAAAACTTTTTAACTCGACAATTTTTCAAAGTGGCAAATTGATAAGCCACCATTGTTAAGGAACCTCTATAATTTCATATCGCTCATAGTAATTTCATACTGAAAACATTATCTGTGTCTGTATACTGCCAAGCTCAAGACAAGTGTATCATCCCATCTTTTAAATAATTCTTGCTTACTCCTTTGTACCACATATTAAATTCAGGAAAACAATAAGATAGTTTCTGAAAAGATGTTTGCATTCATAAACCTAACTGAAAATTCCTGTTCTTATCACAGTATGAATGATAAGAACATGATATGATAGGTTAGAAATAAATCTTTAGATGAAACAGGATAAAGTTAACTAAACGCTCTTTTTTTTCTAATTTCTACTTGAAATTAGACAAGTTTAATGTATCTTGCTCTGCAGATCTAGTTGGAAGGGAAAATGATGTGGGCAGCATCTGCGCCACATTAATTTGGAGCTTTCCTCCCTTGCTTTGAGCTGGCAGGGCAGGTGCCTTTATCTTCCGCAGCGATTCCACGCAGCCATATGATGTTGGCTTGCACCTCATCTTCATCCCTGCATGACTATGCAACATTGATTTCTGCCTTACAAACAAGTGAACTGGACATGATTCTCAGCATGAATTTAACTTTGTATTTACTGAGCCATGGACATTTTGACAACCTACATTGGTGAAACCAAATGCTGACTGTTTAAAGAAATTAGACAAACAGGATGATTCAAAGAGTCCCCGCAAAAGAAACGTATTTCTACATAGTGAGAAAATTGATATCAAGGACTTGAAATAAAGCACACCATGATATGTGGCAACCTGTATTTGGAAATATGCTAATTCGGTTAAGTGAGTAAGAGCTAAGCTATTTAATGAACATGCACCCATAGGAGAAAATGTGAGAAAAGAGATTCTTTTAAACATGTGCTGGTATCTACTAGGCATTTTTGCCAAGGTGATGTAAAACACACAGAAAAGATATGAAGAAAAAATGATGTTTCACAAGCAACAGAGAAAGTAAACATAGTCTTCACAGAATTATTCTTTTCAATATTTAAAAGCCACAATAGCAAAAGCATATGTTTCAGCTCAAAATAGTACACCATAATACTGGGAGAGTGTGAAGGGGGCCTCAAGTATCATTCCAGTAGGGCAATTGCATGAGGAGAAATTAGGGTAAAACAGGTGTGTGGCCTTTGTATTTAATCTTCCTTCAGTGTTCATACTGAGATTTATTCCTCAATGTGACAACAGTCAGAGGTGGATCATTAGAAAGTAGTTCAAGATATTTAGGTGACAGTGCAGATGAAGGACTAAGATCCTCATAAATAATGATGCTTTTCACTGAATTCAGTTTTTTGTTTTTTGTTTTTTTTTTTTGATACTCCACTTTTATTGTCTTGTGAGGTCACAGTCCTCATCCATGAACGAAACACAATGTCAATGTCAGCCATCTGGATAAGTCACGGCCATTGCTTGACCAATTTGCTGTCTGTGAAAGCATGAGAGAATATTTTTCTCTGTAGGGGACTCTCCTTAAGCATACTGTACATGGTCAATCATTTTCCTCTGTGGCCTGATAATCTCCTTGATCAGAAAATGTGGAACACCACTGAGTCACAGGATGTTACAGTACCGGTTATCTTATATCCTAAGTCCTCACTGACCTTGAAGGCTTAAGGGGTAAAATGTTGGCTGTCCTTGTAGTGCTTCTATTACTCTAATTTTTGATATGTAACTTTAGTTGTTAAACATCCAGAAGAGAAACTTAATGTTTCTCTGTAGCAGACAGCTATTGAGACTGTCTGAATATCAAATGCCTTAGACATAAAATGGAGCTGCTACTTTCCGACAACCATAAATAGACTAAAATTTTAATCCTTATAGAACGTGAATAAAATAATTACACATTTTTACAAAGAAATTTAGAAATCAAACCATATATAACATTGTAGCAAGGCAAACCTATGACATTTTATCTTGCTTCGTGTTTTTATTACCTTTTTTTACATTTACTTTAAAGAAAGTACAGAAATAATTGATATTAGAAGCAGTACTCATTTAGAAGACAAAAATGACAAGTGTTTCATGCATGGTTTTATTATTAGATATTGTTATCCTCACTGTAGTTGCTTAGTGCACAAATATCAGCATATGGGGTTAGTCAGGGTATGAATTCTACCTATTAACTCCTATTTTCAAAAACCTGATGGAAATTCTTAGGACCATTGCCTTAACCATCTTGTTTACATAAACGTATGGTTTTGCCCTATCATATTTGTTAACTTTTCTCCTTTTGCTGTCTTCATTGTTTAATCTTTAAATTCTCTCTTTCTGTTTAACTGTGTTTAATTTTTAATTTTTAATTTGTTCTTTTGAGTTCTTGTACTAGGGAAATAATACAATATTACACATATGACTTTGGTTTGTTTCACTTATGAGTATATCTTCAAGTAGCATCCACTTACTTATGAGAGTTTTGAGTGATTTTTCTGTATAGCTGAGTAATATACCATTGTATAAAAACACATGTCTTTTTCATCCATCCTTCACGTGATGGGCATTTTGGTTGTTTCCAAGATTTGGCAATCACAAATTGTGCTGCTATAAACATAGGCACACATCTATCACTGTGGTATGATGTTTTCAGTTCTTTTGGGAAAATTCTCAGAAGGATATTTGGAATGTGATTTCCAGTCCTAGTTTTTTGAGAAGTGTCAACACTGATTTCCATAGTGGTTGTACCAGTCTACATAGCCTCCAACAGTGGAGAAGGGTTCCTATGCATAGTTCCAGGGTAAATTAATCCTGAGGGGATTTGGCCGACATTGTCAGATAAGAAAATTATACTTTCTGTTATGTAAGTCTTGCTTTAATTTGGTCTTAACCATCCAGAAGAAAACTGCTACCATGAGGTATAAAATGTAATGTCATATTAATATGCTGAGCTGTAAAAGGCTCAAGTCAACAACTTCCTACCATTACCAGTTCTTCTGGTGACTCATTTTTATTCTGGACTATTAGAATATATTGGTTTATCATGCTGAATTAAAGTGCACACAATCTTACTGGATTCAGGTGTGAAAAGGTTCTTTAAGGACTTCTCCAAATACAGCTTCTTTAACTGCAGTGGAACACCCATCTCTGAAAAAACAATATGAAAAAGGGTGAATATTTTGAAGTCACAAATATAGGAAAATGATCAAATATGTACAGTTGAGACTTGGCCCAGTATGTAAAGTAAACAAGCTACCACACTCCTGAGATGAGCACCCTGTTCCCTTTTTTAATATTGTTTTTTCAGAGATGGGTGTCCCACTGCAGTTATAGAAGCTGTATTTGGAGAAGTCCTTAAAGAACCTTTTCACACCTGAATCCACTAAGATTGTATGTACTTTAATTCAGCACCCTGTCTGCTTAAGGTCAGTTATCCTTAGATAGGCAGCCTAGTGTCATATGTTACTAACTTCACAAAAGTGTAAATAAAGGACATTTATTGTAAAAAGAGAAAAGGACAAAAAATGCATATGTAAACACAGAAAAAAATTAGGATAGAAATACAATTAGCTTCTCTTAGTTCATTGAGAAGGAAGGTTTGTACTAACATTATTTAGACAAGAAAAAAAGAGGGGAGATACACAATGAGGTATGACCTTACAAGAAAGATCCCATCACCAGACACCAAGCCTGCTAGCTCTTTCATTTTAAATTCCAGAACTATGAGAAATAAATGTGTGTAAATTAGATAAAAGCATCAATTGACTGACTACCAAAAGATTATCTACTTTTATAGCAGCAAAAAATACTAAGAAAGTATAACTTGCAGTAAATTATTTCAATCCAAGTTACTCAGTAAAAAAACCATCTTAGGAGTACATTATTTCCACAAGTGTCAATAGAGGCAAGGAATCCAATAGTAAGGAGATAAATTGAAATTAGAAAAAAAAAACAATAAAAGCCAAAATAGAGCCACCATTGTATTACATGGGTATTCTTCTGGCTGCCTGTGATACTAAGGCAGGAGGATTCTAAGTTCCATTACAGTCTGAGAGACTGTCATCTAAAAATAATAAAATTAAATGGTTTGATATACGTTTGGAGAGGGCCAGTGAGAAAGCTCAGCAGAGTAAGTGCCTGCTGAGGCAAACTCAGGGACCACGGTTTGATCCATGCACAAGGTGCCATGCTGGTCCCCATCCCCAGTCTCACAGAGCTGGCTACTGAGACTGGGTGTGGTGGCGCATGCTGTAATCCCAATGCTCAAAAAAGAGGATCACTACAAGGCTGACCTATGTAGTGAGACCCTGTATCAAAAATATTAGAAAAAAAAAGTTTGAATATAGTTCATCGTAGCTCCTGGGTTGATTCACCAGGAAAACACACACACAGAGAGAGAGAGAGAGAGAGAGAGAGAGAGAGAGAGAGAGAGAGAGAGAGAGAGAGAGAGAGAGACATCATATGTGATCATTTGGAGTTCAAATTTCTATATTTAGTAATAATTGTAAAGGTGCAATAGATGCAATGAAAACTCATTTTTCTAGGTCTATTTTTCATATGGCAGGGTCAGGGATATGGCTCAGCAGCATAAGCAACTGCCTGGCAAGCCCAAGGTCCCCAGTTCAATCCCAGGGATTCACTAAATGAATGAATAAATAAATACAGTTTCAGCTTTGTATTTACAGAACTACATTTAGCAGCACTAATAATGGGTAGTGTATTTAGCAGTTGACAAGCTTTGGTAACTAATGGGTTTATATTTTAGAACAGAGCTGCAAACATAATGTCTGTGTAACTAAGCAGATATTAAATTTGGAATTTTTGTTTAAATTAGTTCCCCTAAGGGGCCAGGGAGATAGCTCATTGGAATAAGCGCTTTCCTGGCAAACACAGAGGCCTGAGGTCAATGCCTGGTTCCATAAATAAATAAATAAACAAACAAACAAATTAGTTCCCCTAAGTTCTGTCTTATCACTTCCCCTTGATGTACATGGGTGTTCCGGACAGACTAGATCACTTCTGCTATCTGTTGTCCCTCTCTTGATCAAGAGAGAAAGAGAGAGGACGCTCTCGTAGTTCTGGGTCTAGCAAAGTGTCCCATCTTAAGGGTTCGGATCTACTAAGTTTGAACTTGTGCAGGTGGGCCTATAATGTATATTACTAGAGATGATAGGGATCTGGAAGAATCTGTCAGAGATTAAAATACCTTCTGATTGGCAAACATTTTATGAACTAGAAAAAAAAATGTAGACTATGGTAATAGTGAATTGGCATAGATAAATAAAATACTTAATAAAAATGCTGTTTGTTTGGTTTTCTACATGACCTTCCTTTTTCTTTCAGAAGCAGGGATTGAACTAGGCCCTTGAGCTTGCCAAGGAAGTGTTTATTCCACTGAGCCATCTCCCCGGCCCATGACCTTCAATTTCTATGGTACCACGTGAATGCAGTTCTCGCCAAAAGCCTATGAAGGCAGATGACACCTTCCACCGAACCTACCGAAAGCCCCATTAATGATTACCTAACACTCCTTCCGTGTTTGATGAAGAAAACCAAAATGAAACAGAACAAGCATCATGATGGAGAATTAACTGTGTAAAGCTCCTTGGTGCAACGTTTTCATCATCTATGGTAACTGAACACGTGGTGTCAACATAAAAGTGAAGCGAGGCCTTTCATTTCATTTCTGAAATTGCAGGTTGGTGCTGAAGTCATTTCTGACATTTTGAGGGTAGTTTGAGTGTCCCTGGACCTGTATAATTTCTGTTCCATACTCTTTGTAGATCACCTATTAAATATTTTAATTTTTATATCATTCAATTAAATGATTCTATCCAGTATGCTATGTTTCTTATAAGCTATAATTCATTTTCATACCATAAAATTCAGACGATGTAGAAGTCCTACATTGATTAGACACAATTACAAAAGTCTATTAGGTGATAAGTTAAAAAATTTTTAAAAATCATGTTCAGCTTCAAAATTATGAAAATTTCACTACCAGTCATTGCTGAGATTGATTAAATATTACAGTATGACTGTTATCACATTTTATTATTTATCACAATAAAATGTCCTAGTTTGTTTTCAACTGTATTACTACCTTTCTTTCTGCATCTGTAGTACCCAAGAACATACATGTTTTATATATTTTGTGTCAGCCTCGTTACTAAACTGTATGTATCACAACACATAGGGTCTTACAGTTTCAATGAATTTGATGCTAGCAAAATGGGAGGATAGTGAAGCAGAGGTAGAGAGAAGAGAGTTGAGACATGTTAGATGTTTCTATTGATTTTCAATAATTAATTAATCATTATCTACTGCTAACATATACTAATAAAAATAGTAAAAACCTTTATCAGTTAGAAAAATGAAAAAGTGAGATGAACTGACCTTAATAATCATAATTTCTTTTACATGATGAATTTACTAAAGTCAATAATAAGAAGGTAAGAGTTAGGCAAATAACATAGACATAGCTATAAACATCATGATAAAGAATACATTAGTTAGAAATGTTGTCTTTGTGTAGATGGAGCAAATGACTTTTTTTCTTTTCATTTTTTTCTTTTATTTTCTGGTACTTGGAATTGAACCCAGGGCCTTTGTACTAAGCTATGTATCCATCCCTTTTTATTTTTAACTTAGTTTTGAGTTTTGAGACAGGGTTTTTTCTATGTAGTCCAGGCTGACCTCAAGCTTGAGACGATCCTCCCGCCTCAGCCTCCCAGGTGCCAAGATTGTACCAGCAGCCTGAGCCCATCCCCTGTTAAAAACAATTATGAGTCAGGATTTTGCTATGTTATTCTACTGCCAAGACTGGATTCAAACATCTAGGCCTGGCTCAGCCTTCCAGAATGCTAGGTTTCTGTACAGGAATTTGTCACCTCTCTGAATGTACATTTTGGAAACAAGAATGACCACAAAGTTGGAGCCACAACTATCCAAAACAAGCTACTGATAAGGTCCTTTGAAGTTACAACATTCAAGAACACCAAGAACCCAGAGGGCCCATAATGCAGAAGCTAGAGATGTAGCTCAGTGGTAGAGAGATCGCCTAGCATTAGTGAAGGTCTTGGCTTTGAGTCCCAGAAATGCAAACAAACAGCACAAATTTGAAACAATAAACTTAAGGTAGAGGATAACAAGATTTTCTGACCTTCATCAAGGGTGGGTGAGCAGAGTTAATCTGGCCTACAAGCTTTCCAAATTTTCCAGGGTTTCTTTCTTCTTTTTTTAAATGTATGTTAAAATATACAAACATAATGTTACACATTTTAAAAACCTCAGTGGTATCATATACATTTACAGTGTTGTATAAATATCACTACCTACACAGAAAACATTTTCATCATCTGCAACAAAAGCCTATATTCATTAAATGGTAACTTTCCCTTCTTTCCAGCCCCTTCTAACTTCTTTTATTTTTCCTGTAAGAAACTGCCTATTGTAGGTACCTCCTATATAAAGTCAGACAGCATTCAACTTTCATGTCTCCTTTACTTTTCTAAAGCACACTGTTTTCCTTCCATTGTGGTAAATGTAAAATTTCACTTATGTTCATGATTAATATGGTGATTATAGGATAAAAAAAATGATCACAGAAGGGAAAGGTCTCTATAATGAAAATTAAAGAGCAATAAAGAAATGAAACTATAGAAGACAGAAAAGACCACTCATAATCATACATCAGCAGAATTAGTACTGTTGAAGTGGACACATTACCAAACACAACCTATCCTTCACAGAAATTAGAAAATGACAAAACTCCTAAAATTAATATTTGAAACTGGAAATATAGCTTAGCTGTGCAGTACTTGCCTAGAAGTCACAATGTCATGAATTGGATTCTTGAAAAAAAATCAAGAAAATTTAAACAAAAAAAAAAATATGGAAACATATAAGACCCAAAAGAACAATCCTAAAAAAAAAGAGAGTTGAGGCGTTATAACACCAGATTTCAAATTATTTGCAAAGACAGAACAACAAAAATAGAATGCCAAAGGCAAACAAAACATTCATAGACCCCCAAAACTAAAACTACACTTGGGTCTATCACCAAGCACTAAACTAAAGGTAAAACGGATTGAAGATCTAAACATTAAAAGGAAAACACTAAATTTTCTGTAAGAGAAAGTAGGTAGAAATCTTGATGACATATAAGTAGGTAGACAGTTCATGAACAAAAAGCAAACTGCACAAGAGATACAGCAAGGAATCAAAACTTGGGATCTCACGTTATTGAGTCATTTGTGTGTTTCAAAAGAAATCAACAACAGGGTGAAAAAATAACCCACATACTGGGAAAAACCATAACCAGCAGTCACTGAAACAAAAGACTTCTATCTAAATTATATAGAGCACAGAAAAAAATTGGCACTCAAAATTTAAAGACCCATTCCAAAAATAGGCATGTGAGATAAATACTCTTTTCAGAGGAAGAAACACAAATGTCAAAAAACTACAGTAAAAAATGTTCCACAGCACTGACCATTCAAGAGATGCAAATTAAAATAGCGTTGAGATCCCATCACACACCAGAAAGAATGGCTATCACAAAGAAATGAACTAATAACAAACACTGGAAAGGTTGCAGAGAATTCCCACTGCTGGTGGGAATGTAGACTGGTGCAACCATTGTGGAAATCACTGTGGAGATTCTGCAAAAAACTAGGACTGGAAATCACATTTAATCTCACTATTCCCCTTCTGGAAATTTTCTCAAAAGGACTTAAAACATCATACTATAGTGATATATGTGTAACCATGTTTATAGCAGCACAATATGTTATAGACAAATCTTGGAGACAACACATATGTACGTCACTTGAGGAATGGATGAAAAATATGTGACATTTCTATACAGTGGAGTGCTACTCAGCTGTAAAGAAAGACAAACTGGAATCCTTTATAGTAAGTGGATGCAAGTAGAGGCTATATTCATAAGTGAAATAAAACAGACCCTCATGTGTAAATATCATATTGTTTCCCTAGTGTAAGAACCTGAAAGAATAAATAAACCTTGAGAGGTATAAAAGACATACAAAATGGAAAGAAACTGAACCTAAGGATTAAATAATGAAGATGAAGGAGAAAAGATAGGAAAAAAGGAAGGGGGAAAGCATGCAAATACATATACAGAATGATTGAAATTATTCAACTCATAATTTCCATCAGCTTTTTGAACATACCATTTAATGCTCAGAATTTTCATCTTGACTTACTCTATGTTAATATCTGTGATCTGAGCAACTACATTGAGAACAGCAATGTGTAATTTAAAAAATAATTGTTGAATGCCTCATCCTGGTCATCTAAATATGTACCATTCCAAATGTCTTATTGATTATTATGCTATCTTTAAAATAAATTAAAACAAAACTTTTAAAAAGATACCTAGTCCAATGGAAGAAAGGACACAGACACAAGTCCACACAACTACACCCATCTGATTCTAGACGAAGGAACTGGAGACACAGAGGAAAGACAACCTCTTAAAATGTGCAAAGAAAACTGGACACCCATAGGTAGAAGACTCAAACTAGATCTCTCCTACTCAACTGAAAATGGGTTATATTTTTTCTTAATTTTCTTTAATGAATATGAATCACACACACACACAGACACACACCTCACAAGAAAAGGTTTAACAAGACAAAGAATAGTATGCCCCATATTAGAATTCAGATCAACCTCAATAATTTTAGCTCTAGTGGAGAAATAAATGTGTTTATAATCTTTGCCAGTATGTATACCTTAATTTTGTTACTCATTATCTTTTTTTTTCTTTAAATTGGATACAGGATGTCACTATACAGCTCAGACTCATAGTGATCCTCCATCCACTGCCTTCTTAACTCTGGGATTACAGGCATGAGCCACCATGCTCGGTCTTGGGGTTGGCATGGTGCACCCAGGATTCCAGGGCTGGAAAGACATGTGGTACCCGGTATTGAATTTGGGTCTTTGCATCTGCCATGCAGGTGTTTAAATTGCTGAGATACCTGACCAGCCTGTGTTACTCATTATGTTGAATCCTTGTTTCAACTCAGTTAAACTCACCCACATTTCGCTAAAAATATGTATTGTTTTACTGAATTATTAATTTGAAATATAAAGCTATGAATTCAAATTTCTCCTATCTTCATAAAATATTTAATTTTCATTCCCAAAGTCTACTTCATGGGCACTTGGAATATTGTAGGACTAACTGAATTCCTTAGTCTCTTTACATCAAATATATATCCAACACTGGCTGCTTCATTTCATTTGAAATTCAAAACTAATTACAAACCTTTCATAAGTGTTATTAATAATTGTCTCACGTCTGTTCTCTTCTTATTTGATAGAAGCAGGTCCCAAGTTATTCCTGGATGTGAACCTAATGAAAATAATGTGTTTCAGATTGCACTTCACTTAACCATAGTCATATGACTAAGAGTTGGATTTATGTGGCTTTCATATAATTGTACAGTAAAGAAACCAAATAGAATTGTGCTTGAGCAGAAAGAGCTCCTTCCCTTTCCCTCCTTTCTACTCATAATGTGTCAATCATGCTGAACTTAAAACTTTAAGAGAACATGGGACATGAGGAGATCATGGTAATGTTGGTGAAGTAAAAATATAAGAGCCACATTGTCCAATAGTCATGACATTTTTTTTTAAGAAGAAATACAAACAGAAATGTACAACAATGAAAAACAATTAAGTCAGATAGGACAAAGTGAATGGCATATGCTGCAGGGTACTAATCAGCTTTTCTTCTGGATGGTTAACAACCTAAGTGCATAGATCAAAATTGGAGAAATAGAAGAGCCGCAAGGCCAGCCAACATTTTGGCTCTAGCCTTTCAAGGTCAGGGAAGACTCAGCACATAGGTGAACCTGTACTGTAACATCATGAAACTCAGTTGTGCCCCAAATTTTCTGATCAAGAAGATTATGGAGTCACAGAGGAAAGAGACTGATGATCTATAGTGTGCCTGGGGAGAGTCACATGGAGTTAAAACTTTCTCTCAGGCTGGTCAAGCATTGGCTGTGACTCATCCACATGGATGACACAGACAAAGGATCTGCAGAGTATGGTACAGGATTACAAGATAAACCCTGAAGGGACTTCACTGACCTCATCAATCATTGAATTTTCACACTCAATCTGTGTTCTATATAGATATCTATATACCAAAATACATAATTCCAGCATTACTTATGTTAAGGTTATTTTTCTTATTGTCACACATAGTTTAATATATAAACTTATAGGTGAATATATACAACATGCATTTTTTAATTTGCCAAGGATTTTTTGTTTACCTTGTATATAAGTATATCATATATCTTTCTTGTCCATCACTTTCACCCTGATCATATCTGTAATTTATCACGAAGACAAATGCAGAGTGTCTTTCTGACAACCTCATCCTGCAGTCAGTTCAGCCATCTTTGTTCTGGATTTCTTTTAACAGATGAAGTGATTTCCTCATAGGAGCCTTATTTTTGTAAATATCCGATTTGTTTGACCTCTTTCACTACCAATTTCCGGATATCTATACCTTTATTTAATTCCTAGTTTCTTGCAAGACCACTCAGTCGATGTCAGCTGGTGACTCTCATTTCTGTACATGTCTTCTTAAATCAATGATTCCCTTGCCTATAACACAGGCACAATCATATTCGTGGCCCCTTTCAGAGCTAAATATCTCTTAGATGTGTACACACAGCATGTGTATCTCTCGTCTTCTATAAACTCCAAACATATATAAAAACAACTCCTCATCCCAATGGAATGAACGCTTCCCTTCTAGACATCAGTGACTTCAAATCTGCAGCAAAATTAAGTAATTTTTCAACTTTCACATTTCTCTAGATTTATTCAGCATTAAAAACATCATTATTGTACAAATGGTGATTTAAGTCGTGAATTATTATTCATTTTACCACCTTGTTTTTAAACACTTAGAAAACACCATTTGTCCAATCTTTGTCCATGAACTATGCACATCTTTTTCTTTCTGCATCTCTCTTAGAATTCTTGTGACTTTGTTATGAAGACCCAGGATTTTAAACATTAGTTCATGGATTATTTCACTCCTAGGTCCTTGTTGCATACCTCTGAAATATCCTACCCAGCCCTGTACTGAACAGTTTTTGAGGAATTTCAATCAAATGTCTCATGTCCGCAGTTGAAATTTTAATTTTTTGTTTACAGAGCTATCAGCCATCTCCAGTATGCCAATTTCAGGAAGTGCCCTACTTATTCCTTCTTAAAGCTGTGTCACATTGGTCTTGACTTGCAATTTCAGGGCTTTTGTATTCTTAGAAGTGGCATCTGTTTTATCAGTACACCCCCTTAATACCGTGTTTCCTCTTTCTCAATCTACATACCCTTCTCTGTCTCCAGCCACAAACTCCAAATCTGTTTATACATTGCCTTCTCTTGGATGACAAAAGGTATTATCTGTACTTTTAACTCCCCAGTGTATTTCTCACAGAATAGAAAATACACTCCTTCTTTCTTGCTAAAAACTTTTCAGCATTTTCACTGAAATTCGTAAAAAATTAAACTTAATAACAATAGACAAGGGAACATATGGTCATTTTCACGCAATGTAATGTAATTTTTGCTGAATTGCATGCTGTCTCTATAGAACAAATGTATTTCTTTTAGTTTTTTTTTTTGTTTCAACCTAGAATACTTTTATATTTCCTTCTTATACATGTAACTCTATCTTATCTAGCCAGTTTAGGTGTCAAAATTATAGAGATCCACTTTAGCTATCACTTTTAAATAATCATCAATAAATACACACAGTTGTACAGCCCTTATATTTCCTATCCCAGTGCTCCATTTTCTTATTGTTTCTTATATTTGACATTATTTTGTGCATTTTATGATTAGTGATGATTATCTTCTCTATTAATTTTCAAACTTCACTACGGTTTTTATGTTGATCTCCTTTTAGCACCTAGCAAAATTTTAGGTATAGAAGGGTTGACTTAAATTGTTCATTTAGTAAATGAACACATGAAAAACATCTGTGTAAATTTCTCTTTGGAAGTAACAGTAACTCAATGTGTAGAATGTAGAATAGTGTTTGGATTCTGTCACTGTCAGCTATTACTTTTTGACATATATTAATTTTTTATTAAAATAATTTAAACCTTCTAAGGGAAACATATTTCTTTTACAGCAATTTTTCTTTTCTCTGTATTTAAGAGCAAAATTAATAAAATGGGGATAATTCTTTCTCTAAACAATAGGAAGTCCAAACAGATAGCTCAGCAGATTAAATCATCTTCTTAGGTAGATGCAAGAACTAGGGTTCGATCCCTGGAAAACCAACACCCCAGAGGTGTGTTGATATAGCAACTGAGACTAGATGTGGTGGCAAATCCCAGCGCTTGGGAGGCTGAAACAAGAAGATCACTATAAGTTTGATCCGTGTAGTGAAACCCTGTAGTTCCTGTACTAACTACATTAAAAAAATGGAACTTTAAAATATTCATACTTGGGCTGGTGAGATAGCTCAACACTCTAAAGTGGCTGCTTAGCCCAGCTTAGGCAGATGCAGGGGACCATGGTTCAGTCCCCTGTAGCACAGTCCTGCCCTCAGAATGGACACAGCTGGCCAAAAACATAAATTAAAAACAAATAAATAAAATATTCATACTAATATTAACTTGAGAAAATATTCATCCACTACAAAACACAATTAAAAAGAGTAACTTTAGTAGTACTATTAAAGTATTCTAATTTGAATACAATCTGTAGTATCATCCTTCTAAAACAAATGTGTGGTGAAATAAAAAAAAAAACTTCTCAGTGTTTATTATCTACTGATTAAATACACTTAAACTCCAGAAAAGACTGTCACTTAGTAATAAAATACTGAGCCTTTTCTTAGTCCTATTTGGGAGTATGCTAAATATATTTGTGTATTTCTTTCAATTTGGTAAATAAGAATTACATAATTGCCTGCAGCAGAAATGGGATACTACCATATGTACATCTGCATTAACAATTATTTCTACATAACGTGGGGCAGAGAACTGTCTCAGTGATTATATACATTTTTTTGTTTAATGAGTGGATGAATAATATTTGAATACCTACTAATATTCACTCAAATATTCCTCACTATAAAAGAAGATTTTGGGCTTGGCATAAGAATGAACATTAAAATTATTTCCATAAAGTTATTTGTATTTATAATTTACCATAATTACTTTCAAAGTCAAGAGCTCTTCTAGGACAGATGAGCCAAACTTCAAATCATGGGGAAAACAGAACAATACCAGGTGGCCTGAGGCTTGCGCTCATCGGGAGCTTTGGGCAGCTAAACGGGACTGAGGCGCTCCCTTTGTTTTTGCAAATGAAATCTGAAGGGCACAACAGCGCTTGTAAACCACCACATGCAATTCTTCTGGTGCTTATAAAAAAGAAACAAAAGCAAAAAGAAATACAGGAAGAAAAGCGAGTAAAACATTGATAATTTGTTTAGTTGGTGGTGCCGGCTGCTCTCCGATCAAATTTTGTTTCCCAAAGGAAGGCATCATTTTAAATTACACAGCAAGCAGGCAAAAGAAAGGAGGAGAACAATCAAAACCTTCCCAGGAGGGGAAGAAATAAGGCTAGAGCTCCAGAGATCCCATTTAATAAATAAACACCTTCATTTCTGTAACTTAATTTCACCACAGGAAATAAGTTTAGTTTTAATTATATTGCCTTATGTCATGTTTTATAAAATGTACATGAAATTCATTGATTTTCCCTTATTAAAGCTTTAGCTGTTTCCAAAAATGTTGCATGTAGATTAAGTCTCTGAGGAAACATAGCATGATGTACAATTATTTGAAATGCAACATTTTCATTTTAACCCATGTTAGTGCCAATTATATAGATGTGAACAGCATGTCGCACCTAATTTTCATTAAAAATGTTTTGACATTTTGGAGTTACAGAGGAAAGACTTTGAGTAATAAATGGCACTTGAATTATTGCAACAAATGTAAGAAAGCAGTCTATGTTTCATCAGGTTTAAGGAAACACGCAGGTAATAATTTCAGAGTTCATTTTTGTGGTGTGTACCCCCAGGTTTCATAATTATGTATAATTATAGTTTTAATATATCATTGTCAGGAAGTAAATGCATTCATTTTTTGCTTATACAAAGAACATAGAATCTAAGTAAAGCATGAGATTTGTAATGAAATGGATACAACTTGATACCATCCTAATAAGTGAAATAAACCAGACTCAAACATATAAGCATCATATTGTTTCCCCAATCTGACAAGTTGAAAGATGAGTAAGGGCGAAAATAAAATAGATATTGTAAAATGAGAAGAAACTGTCCAGAACAAAGAGAAACTGATATGGAAAGGAGAAAAGAAGGAAGGGAAAAACAAAAAATTATATATAAATATAAATAAATAAATAAATAAATATATATATTTTTACACACACATGTCTACACACACACACACACACACACACACACACACACACACATATATATATATATATATATATATATATATATATGTATATATATTTATTTATATGGCTACAATTATTATACTACTATTAAGGGGCCGGTTAGGCAGGAGGATTGTTGTGAGTTCGAGACCAGCCTGAACTACAAAGTGAGCTTAAGGCCAGCCTGAACTGCATAGTGAGACCCTGTCTCAAAAAGACAAAAAAAAAATAAAAATAAAAATAAAAAAAATAAAAATAAATAAAATAAAAATAGATAGTTCAGTGGGTTAAAGTGCCTCCTTAGGAAGCTTGGGCAAGCACAGGAATCACAGTTCAGTCCCTGCACCAGCCTCTCCGCCCAAGGTAGGCTGAGCCAGCCACAGAGTCTGAGTGCCATGGCATAAGCCTGTAATTCCAGTGCTGGGGAGGCTGAAAGCAGGACAATCACCACGAGTCTGAACTGCATAATGAGACACTACTGTTATACCATGACAAAAATAAAGCGCTTCAAGTTTTTGGACTTGTCCCGTTGTCATTTGAATTTTGAGTTACAACAGCTACAACAACCAAATACATTTAAAAATAAAAAAATGAATGAATAAATAATAAAATAAACATTTTAAGAAAAGATGAGTGACCAGAAATTGCAATGTCCTGTGAATTTAGAGTTACTTTAGCATGTGTTTGTATTTCAAATCAGAGTGAAGCCTGGAACTATTGTTCTGGCTCTTTCTAAGGGAATATGGAACCCTTTACAGGGAGCCACTGTTTAACCCTCCCTGTGCTGTGAGACAGAGAGGAGATGATATGTAGTACAGGAACTTTAAGTTACATAAGTTTGTGGATCTTCTGCATGCACAAGTCTTTGGCCCTGTGCTGGGTGTGTACCGTTTTGCTGAAGCCACTGGAAGTGGAGAAGAAGAAATAGGGGAAACTGAAGTCGTTATGCTGAAGCATGAATCACTTTCATGTAATTCACAAATATTATGTTTATTAGTACAAGTACAAAACTAAATACAAGTATTAAGTTAGACTCATTGTGATTTGAAAATCATTATGTCAACAAGTGTGTGCCAGAGATTTACCTGAGCCTCTGGAAAAACCATTCTCTACTCCATGATAGATTTATTATTCATATTTTTATTTCAGGGATAAGGGAAACAGTGCTTACTAAAGCTACCCAGGGTCAAAATTGGGCATCAGAATTCACTTCAGTATTAGTTACTAAATGATGAATCACGTTTGTTTTAGCTCAATGAAAAATGTCACACAGAGAATAAAAGAAAAACCAATGGTGAATGAAGTTGCCTTTGCTACATAGTATGATGATTAAAAATAAATAACATAAGATACATTCCATAGATATTGACTAATTAATGAATAAAAAATGTTTCAACATGTGAGCTATCCAACTGATGTTAAAAATATTAAGATAATTTTGAAGACAATTAAGAACTATTTTGTTCCCAACTTCATATTTATTAAAATATTGATGAGTTTCTTAACTATTATTGAATTTTATGAGATAAGCATTACAGTTCATACAAAAACGCAGATACAGGGTAGGTTGAATCTGAGTCTGTGAAGCTAAGACAGCAAACTTTGTGTGCTACACATGAGTTTTTGGTTTAAACTTTCGTTCTGTGTAGGATCTGTATGTACATTGTTTATCATAATTAATCAAATGCTTTTGGTGTAATAATCATTTGCAATGTGTTTTATGCTGATATGCTAGGTCCATGTTGAATGTTCTATTGCATTTGTCTTTCTAATTCAAATAAATTAATAAGCCAATTATAATGATGACTTCAAATCTCTGACTGGAATTTAGGAAACGTAAGATACATTATTTGCTGTGTTTTTAAGTTATTTTTGTATCAATGGGTTATATACTTATAAATAAGTGATAAAATTATGCAGAAGTATTACATTTTTTCAGAATTATTGTATGGTAAGAGTTATATATACTGTATAATTTCAACACTAAAAATGAGTACCCTGTGTGTTGCTATTAACAGTGTAAATTCTTTTGATTTCTCCAAATGTCCCTTTGTTTTATGTTCCATTTTGTAAGTTCCAGCCTATAATAATATTTCAGGTGTTACCTACTGCTCATGGGTTTAATATGAAGACAATATGGTATCTAAACTTGCCTTATGCCTAAGAGTGAGTATTTCTGGGACACACACACACACACACACACACAAATTAACTGTTCAAAGTTGGTTATTTTCCAGGAAAAACCATCATGTTTATGTTTGGTATAAAATGCTCAGTAGGACTCACCAGCAAGGTGGGAAATGACAATTATTGTCAGAAAAGGAAAATTTATACATTTATATCAAGTATGTACATCACCTCCTCCTTTAAAAATATGTTATTCAATGTGCTTAAATTAAATGAATTACTTTTAGTTTTAGGAAGTCTTGGTACATTTGAAATATAATGTATGCATAATATTAAACTTAGCCAATGAGATTAATATTATCTAAGTGACTATACTTATAATCTTATTGACTGATTATACTTCTGTCTCATCTTAAACTCACCGTACCGTCTAGCTTTGCACAATAAAAAATCTTGAGAAGTGCGGGTGTTGAACAATTCATTTTCTAGGTCTCATTCTGTCTCTCTTAGAGAGACGTTTTCTCTCTTTCCATAAATTCTTCCTACTCTTTAAAAAATTAGTCAAAGAAAAAATTTTATAAATTGCACCTAATAGGAATTTTCATTTTCACTTTCAGGTTTGTACTCTTGAAAATAAATAAAATAAATCATAAATAGCCGAAATGTCTAGGCATATTTATAACAAATAGCATTCAAAACCCAGAAAGAATTTGAACAGCCTAATAAAATCACTTGAACAGAAATATTGCCATAAAATATACAAATGGTAAATAAACATATTGTCGAAAGCTTTGAGTACTTACAGAATTTAAGATGGAATTCACAATGAGAAAATGTTATGCATATTAGAAATAAAATGTAAAGGACTGTTCATAGCATGTACTGGTGAGGATATGAAACAAGGGAAATTTCCATGTATGCCAGTAACAACTGAAAATATTGTAACGAATATTTTGGATATATTCATAGGTTCTTCACCACAGAAAATAGTGTTTACCACCCATTCCACACATAGACATTAATCTAAAATGAAAGATGATGCATATACATACTGTGTTAGTTACCTTCTTGTTTCTCAGGCAAATTACCCAACAACCACAGGTAGTGGAGGAAAGGGTTATTGTAGCTCACAGGTTGCAGTGGTTTCAGTCTGCAGTTTCATACCTCTGAGGCAGGTGTTACAGAGCGTGATGGTAGAAGAAAAACAGTTCATAGCAGGCAGAGGCAACAAAGCAGCCTTGCTCTACTTTGCCTTTGTTACCCCCATTCTACAATCTTGTTAGTTGATGTCACCCATACTCAAGGGGGATTTTCCCTATTCAGTAATTCTTCCATCCAAACCCTAATCCATGCTAACATAAACAACAGGCTAATATATCATCACATCCCATGGTCACATTAGTGCCTGAGACTTTAATGAGACATGTAAATATATCTTAACACACAGACACACATTTAGCCCAATACTCATACCTATGTTTTTCTAATAGTTCTAAACTAGAATCAATCTAAATGTCTATCAGGGCAATAATAATAAAATTTCATCATACTCATAACCTTAGAGTGGAATAGTTCTCATCAATAAAAGAAAACATCAATCAATCCAAAGAGTCATGACAGGAAATGTAAGCAGAAAGTCCCATTCTTATCCAGAAAGTCCACACCAAAAACTATGTATGTAAAATTTCTTTCCACACATTACTGCACTGACGTGTAGTGATGAAAATTAAATCAATACTTTCATAGATTTGGAGAAGAAATGCACGGAAAAGGTAGCATTGAAGAAATAGTTGAGGTTATGTACTCATTCACAGCACTTGTATATTTTATATTTCAAGAATGCCTTACCTGCTTTCTAGCTTCTGAGACACAAGTACAAAAACTGTAATGAGGAAAGGTCCATTACTATGATAGTTTATAAAGGTTTCAGTCTGTATGTGGATGATTTACGTCAAGGTGACTTGGCAGAGGGGCCCGACAGAGTACAAACAGCACATGGCATGGTGGTAGGAAGCAAGGGGAGACCAAGGGAAGAGGAGGGGCGCTTGCAAACCACGCCCCCAGTGACCAACCTCTCTTACCAAGTTTCACTTCCCCATACCTCACTGCTGTAAACATACAGGTGGACTAATCCAGTGGCGATTGCCTCTCCCTAGCCCAGTAACTCCCCAAACCCCCACCTGTTAGCACATGTGGCTCTTGGAGGACATCTAAATTTACCCCATACCAACAACTTAACTTATATAATTTATTTATTTATTGTTTTGGCAGTACTGGGGATTGAACTCAGGACATTGCACTTGCCAGGGCAGCACTTATTCTACGGAGCTATCTCCCCAGCCCTAACTTACATAATTTAAATACATTGCGTTTTTGTCAGTTTATTATGTGTTAACTGTGCTTTGATACATTTTTTAGATTATATGGAATCTATTTACATGTAATCCTTCATTTTCATTTCCATAGGCTAAGAGTTTTCCACTCTGATATCATATCCATCTCAGTACCATAAGAGCAGATATCATAATATTCTTTAAACAAATTATGTATAATATCATACATAAAATCACACTGCAAGACCCTTTCATGTTAGACTTTCCATCTCACACAGCATATTCTGTAATTTTAACCTGCTGCTGCTCAGAATCATGTTTGAAGATTGGAATTAGCATGTGTTAGAAACTGTCATCTTAATGTTTTTCACCACTCTGGTTATTTTCTGCAAATGATACAGAAGACCTCAGATTCCTACTGGAGGTCACTAATACTCACATATTTTTCCATCTTTTCCCATTTTGGTCAACACTGTCATTGGCAGGCTGTGGAGTTCAGTTTTAATAATCTAACACATTATCTATAGTGATTTATCTCTTCTTTAAATGGTATGGTTTCTAATTCTGTAAGTGGTATGATCAAAACTATGATGAACATGCACTTATTTTTTGGTGGAACCGGGGATTAAACTTAGGCCCTTGTGCTTGCCACGGAAGTTGTTCTTCCACTGAACCAGCTCCCCAGCCCCAACTGAGCCATCTTCCTGGCCCCCAAACTTTCTAAAAATATAATAAAAGATGCTTCATTATTAATTCTTCTTAGTAGTCTTCCTCTCACACACAACATATTTCCCATTGTCCTTGCCATCTTATGAAACAGTGTTGGATGTTGTTTTTCACATATTTAGTTGCACTGTTGTGACTCCCTTAAAGTACTAAGTTGATCAGGGAGATTATGGAGCCACAGAGGAACATGTTCGATGCTGTAGTGTGCGCCTAAGGAGAGTCACATGGAGAGAAACCATTCTCTCAGGCTTTCACAAACAGCAAACTGGTCAAGCAATGGCCATGACTCATCCACAAGGCTGACAATGACAAAGGATCTACAAAGTGCAGTACAGGAATACAGGATAAACTCTGAGAGGACTTGACTGACCTCATCAAATACAAAAGTTACATTTCTTGTTATATAAGTCTTACTTTATCTTTGTCTTAAACATCCACCAGAAAAGTGTAGAAACAAGGTATGAAAAGTGAAGCCATGTTAGTATGGTGAGCTGTGGATGGCTCAAGTCAACAGATTTGGAAATTGCCAGTTCTGTGGATAACCCACTAATGTCGTGGGTTACTGGACTATATTGGAATATTTTGCTAAATTCATGAATCTATAATGTTTGGATGGCAATAGAATACCCATGTCTGAGAATACTAAACAAAATTGAGATATAAATGAAAGACAATTTTGTTTCTGTATAATGCAAAATAGTTAGGATAGATATATAGCTACTTTCTCTTAATTTAATGAGAAGAAAGACTTGTACTAATGTTGTTTGGACAGGATATCATGTCTGAATCTTGTGCTATGAATGAGTACCTCAAAGACAACAATATAAAATGTATTAATTTTTGTAACTCTCCCAGAAACCTGTTTTGAAGCTGTCTGAATGCAATTATTTTCTCAATAAAATTAATTTTTAAAAATTTAAAAGACCAGGGAGATTTCTCAGTAGAATTAGCACTTACCTGGCAAGCACAAGGCTCTGAGTTCAATCCCCAGTACCACAGAAAGAAAGAAAGAAAGAAAGAAAGAAAGAAAGAAAGAAAGAAAGAAAGAAAGAAAGAAAGAAAGAAAGAAAGAAAGAAAGACAGAAAGAAAGGAAGGAAGGAAGGAAGAAAGGAAGGAAGGAAGAAAGGAAGAAAGAAAGAGAAAGAAAGACAAGAAGGAAGGAAGCAAGGAAGGAAGGAAGGAAAATATATGTAAAAAAATACATATCCTTATATACAAAATAGGATAGATATACAAGTACTTTCTCTTAGGTAAGAAAAAAGATTTGTACTAATAGCGTTTAGACAAGATATCATGTCTGCATCTTGTACTATTAATAACTACTGTGAGAACAACAACATGAAAAATATTAATTATAATAACTGTCCTACTAACCTCTTTTGAAACTGTCTATTACTACTTATTAATTAATTTTATAAAAGTACTAAGTTGATTAAAACATTTAGCTTTCATAGTCATTATGATTTGGAGAAAAAGACAGAAGTTTCAGTGTCCCAAGTACATGAATAAGGTGAAAGATAATGTACTATAATATTTTTAAGAGCCTGCCTTTCTACTGGACAATGCTTAGCAGCAAAATTCGTATTACTTTAAGAAACTAATTCCTTGTGTGCACCCTCATCAAAGAAGACTTCCTAAGTTGCTTCAGAAAGTGGCAAGGAGGATAGGATAAGTGTGCGCAAAGCAAGGGTGAGTATTTTGAGTAGGGATAATGGCAATATGTCTTTTACTGTACTGCAACTTTTTACTGAAATATATTTTTTATTCTTCCTTGTGTCTCTATGTAGGCCACTTTCTAATAATGACCGAAGTCCTAACATTTGCTTCAATATAACTTGTCATTTATTTTTCTTTATTTATTCCTCCTTGTTTTTGAATAATGAGTGTCTTCTTTATACCATGGAGGCCATTTTATGTAGCTAAGAAAAAAAGTGCAATGATTTATCTCATTTGGTCATATTTTTTAAGTCACAATATAAAATAAAATAATTTAAAATGTAGATAGGATGGTTTTAATCAAGATTCATTTCACATTATATAATATAGGGACATTTTTAAAATAATCACACATTGAATCCAATGATTCAAATACTTAGGACATACTGCTCAACGTTATACAGGATGCAGACGTGTGTCCTTTTCTATGGAAACATGAACTTAGACCCTCTCTGGTCAAGGAAATCTATGTACATCCTTTACGAAGCCAGCTGATGAGGACTGGGTCTGCACCGTGTTGATGAGCTGTTGAAGCTGAGCTAGAAACTTATACAGGTGGATCACTGGGCCTTTCAGTGAGAGGTAGCCACTCTTCCACCAGTGAGTAACATGTATTTTAGTAATAACTCTTCCAAATATCAGTCATTTCCCATATGCCTGAATCACTCATTTTTTAAAACAAAGAATGATTTAGCAGGGATCTGGAGGTTTTGAACTACCACTGTTAAGTTTCACTGGTAACGCTATATAACTGGCAGCAATTGTTAATATTTCCTCAACCATGAACCAAAGACCACTGGGCTAGTTTTCTTTTTCCTTCCTTCCTTCCTTCCTTCCTTCCTTCCTTCCTTCCTTCCTTCCTTCCTTCCTTCCTTCCTTCCTTCTCTCTCTCTCTCTCTCTCTCTCTCTCTCTCTCTCTCTCTCTCTCTCTCTCTCTCTCTCTTTCTTTCTTTCTTTTTTTGAACACAAGTGGCAAGAGAGGAAACCCTTCAATTTCCCAAACCTTAGGGACAAGATTTCCTGTACTCAGCATAATATGTATTCTTAGCTTATTGATGTAGCCTTTTTTAGGCCAAGATATGTTCATTTTACACAAAATTAGAAGGTATTTTCAAGGGGCTGGGGAGATAGCTCAGTACAATAAGTTCTTGCCTGGCAAGTGCAAGGGCCTGAGTTCAATCCGCAGGTCCACCAAAAGAGAAAAAATGGGTATTTTCATCATTCCATTAATTTGTTACAACATAGTCATTGATTTAAATATGGCGAACTCCAAGAAGACCTAAAGAAAACAAAACTGCCAACAATGTTAAATATATTAGTTATTTCATACTTGATATTTGAGAAATTTCACAATATTAAAACAATGATATAAGCCAGCAAAAGCACACACTTATAAAAGGATGCATGTCTGGAGGAATAAAACAGTCCAAGACACTTAGGGAGATTTCTAGAGTGCTTGCTCTATTCCATAGAATATACATAAACCTTTTATTTTTTTACAAATACATAAGTGAAACCAGAGTGATAAATGTCAGTAATAAAAAACAAGATAACATACATGGACCAATGCATAATCTAAAAGCAAACATAAAATCTTTAGATAATCCTTTATTGTATTCCAGATCCTAGCATACATAGATCCAGCACAAGCTATGTGCCTATATCTCCTATTACACCATGCCCGAGGTTTGTCTCTCAAACTGTTCCTAGGGAAACAATGACTTCGAGCAAACTCACTCAATTGATTTTAACTTCCATAGATTTCTTGATCATTGCTTTCACTTCAAAGAACAAGTTTACCATTCTGGATTTTTGCTATCACTATTTATTTAACCATATATTATTTATTTAAAACATAGTCTATTTAGAACTTTATTTTCAAATATATTGGGACATATTTGCACATTGTTAAGAATTTGTAATTTAATTTTAATGAGCACTATAAAATATTCTGAATTATATCACTACTTTAAAATTTATTTTTCTTTGTGGCTGTCCAAGATATTAGCCTATATGTTTTAATTATCATTGTCAATATTTAAATGCCATGTTTGCCATACTTCATTTAAATGGAAGAAATATAGAAGCTTTAAATTGCATTGCAGCACTGGTGCTGTGACAATTGTCTGTCTGCATATAGATAATAAATAAGAACACACACTAGTTCATAGGCTTAAGTAACTTTAGAATCAATCATACATTCTTAAAAGAAAATACAGAGAGAAATTTTATAAAAAAAGTTCAGCAAAATAGAACTTTATAAAAGAAAATATATCGTCCTCAATAAAACTAAAAAATATGCTTTTAAAAGACAATATGAAGCGAATAACCCCACAAATTAAGAGGCTAAAAGAAAATATATTTGTAAAATATATATATGATTAAAGGGATGTTTGCATAAGAAATAAAACACTCAAAATTAAATCATAAAAATACTTCACAATTAACATAGAAAGTTATTCCTGGTATCAATAAAATGAAAAAGTAAAATGTTTGAAAAGAAACTTTAACAAAGTGATATCTGAAAGTTCTTGAAGTTCAAAAGGCAAGGAGCCTAAAGCATTACTAAAAATTAAAAATGAAAATCACAATAAGATAACACACCCCACTTTTTGAATGATTAAATAGATAAAAAATGTATGCGTTGATGAATACATAAAGAACCTAGAACTTTCATACACTGTTAATAACAGAGTTTCATGAAAATCTAATTCTGTGTGTAAGACCTGGCCATTATCTTGTTAGGTGTTTGTTCAAAATGAGTTAAAGCAGAATTTATCCATTTTATAACAATATCCAAGGCAGTATAATGTTGTACAAACAATGGTTAATATACATATATGAATGGATAAAGAAAAGATGGTATATCCAAATATAAAAATTCTGTTTTGCAACAAAATAGAATTAACCAGCAAACTAATTGAATATCAAATCACTGCTGAATTAAAGATTATAGACAAAAGTACATGGTTATAATTTTGAAAATTTAAAATTTTATTAATTTTCTAGTAGCTTATCTTGAAAAATCAGAGCAGTGATTCCTTGAGTATGGCAAAAGGTGACTGTAGATTATAAGGAGTCACTAAAAAATTTTTGGTAGTTGACAACCTATTTATTATTTATGATGATAGTAGTGATAGGCTTGTGAACTCATAAGTTTATCAAATAATGGCTACACAATGAAGATGATTAATTTTCATATAATAAGCCAAACAAAATTTCTAGTTTAAAAATATGAAATTTTTAAAAATTAACAGAATTATGCAGTTTAAATTTTTTGAAAAAGGGACAGCGAGATAGCTCAGTGGCATAAACAACTTCCTGTTAAGGCCAAGGTTCTGAATTTGATTCCTGGTCAAAAAAAAAGAAAAGAAAAGAAGAAAATGTGGTGAATAAAGTGATGGGAAAGGAAACACAAACAAGTTTATGGGTTACTAAAGTGGTTTACTTCCTTTTTTCTCATTTGAGATGATAATTCTTTTACTGAGCAGTCTGTAATTTCATTTTCTATCCTATGTCCTCAGACCTTTTCATAATTTTGTTTTGAGATAATGTCTCACCAAGTTCTCCCAGCTCACCTTGATTGTGCAATCCTCCTGCTTCCTCCTGAGCACCTAGGATGATAGGTGTGTACAAATGCACCTGGCGCATTATTTGTATAAAGTAAAATGTTTCCAAGTAGATTTGTTTGCCTTCTCTTGATCCTATTGAAATTGTTCTACTTTCCTCCATATTTCCTGAACATGGGTAGTTATTCTCAAGACTTCAAAAGATTTGGGATCTGTTTCTTCCTTTATTTTGGCCACCAGAGTGCAATGGTGTCATTGTATATTTTCTAAGAATCAGTTGATGGTATCCAATTTCAGAAAATCTAAAATTGATCATTAGCAGGGATGGTGGCATGTGCCTGTTATCTCAGCATTCTGAGTGCCAGAGAAAGAAGGCTCACAAGGTCCCACTCAACTTGGCCAACTTAGTGACTTGAGTGAACTCATCGCAATAAGTAAATAATAAATAAACCAGCCCTGAGAATGTACGCTCATTTCTGTGAAAGTCCTGGGTTTACTCTTTAGTACTGTAAATCAATAAAAATATAGTTGATTAGTGGGTTCAAGTGGCCTTGGGTCTCCCTCCGATAGATTCTGGTTAATATATCACTTAATGATTTCAATATTCCTAAAGCTCAAGACTGGATCAATTCTATCTCATGAGGGAGTATTTTAATGCCGTATAGTTTCAGCTCTGCCCTAATTTCAATAGCTTCACTTTCTTACAATGAAATTTCTCTCATTAACCAGTTGGTCATCTTCATATCAAAAGAATAAACCACTGAGACAGAACAAAATTATGTCATCAGATTTCTGCTATGATAAAAACAAATACTTTGAAAGTCAACTTAGAGAGAGAAAAGGAAAACTGACAGGACTTCCAGGAAGGTGGCAGAGTCATGAGTAGCTAAGAAACAACCTCTCCAAGATTGGGAGTCCAGACACTGGAATAAGGGGAGTGGGTTCCAGGACCACAAAAAAGACCTGAAGCAAGAATTAGAGCTCATGGGGAGAGCAAAGAAAGGAGGCTCAACACATAAGCAGATATTACCCCTGGACACCTCCCCGAGTCCTAGCACACTGTGTGGTACAGGCAGCTCGAACCTTCAGACACAACGTGAATATTCTGGAGACCTTTTTTTTTTTTTATTTTAGGGAAGGGTTTACAGGTTTACTTCTATTCTGTAATCAGACATTTTTATGTTTCTGAATATATTTTCATTGAATTTTTATTCATTCATTTAAAGTTAATATACGCATACATAAATATTAAACTAAATCAATAGTCAAGGCTTATCCTAGTCAGAGCGGGAAAATAAGACTTTCAAAAGAACTTGACCTTCTATCTTTTTTTATTCAAGCTTAAATGTACTTATAGTAGCCTTAGTCCAAATCTATACCTGGAAGTGTTCCAAACTTTCAAGATCCATGTCAAATATCATTAGGAGAGATTTCTCCTTGAAGTGTCATTTTCTATTGTTTGTAGAGAAAATTATAAATTAAAAATTAAATTAGTTAACAAGAGAACAAGATATCATCATTTACTTGTCAAAACACTGTTACCACAAATCTTGCTTTTCAATGAAGAAAAATTAGTAGTATAGCTATCTTAACTGTCTTGTATATGTATTCAGTTGATGGGCATTTGGGATATTTGCAAGATCTAGCTATGACAAATTTGTGCTGTAATAAACATGGATTCACATATATCACTGTGGTATGATGTTTTTAATTATTCTCAGAAGATACCTAAAGAACAACAGCTGGGTAAAATGGGATCACAAATCTGACTGTCTTGAGGACTCTCCTCATTGATTTCCATAGTGGTTGAACGAGTCTACACTCCCACGAACAGGGTAGAAGCCTTCCTTTTACTGAAAACCTGGAGTCAATAAGGCGGAACAATGTGAAAGCCACCCAACTGGTTTCTCAGAAATGACAACGTCAAAGGAATTGAATAGGGCTCTAGAAAATGTCAAAACACAAATAATTTCTCAGGGAACTCTAGAAAGAGTCAAAATGGAAATAATTTCTCAGATAACTGTAGAAACGGTGTCCGCAATGAAAAACATGCTCACTTACTGTAGAGAAGATACAGATAAAAAAAAGGGATAAAATATGATAAGGAAAAGTGCAAAAGAAAGAAGACTGCATGTGTGTGTATGTGTGTGTGTGTGTGTGTGTGTGCGTGTGCGCGTGTATGATTCCACATGGTTTGCAAGATAGTTTAGATAATTGTGATGCTGGTTTCTGTTGGCCTATTAAAAGGAGTAGTTAATCCTTAAATATTATCTTTTAATTTTCCTTCTTTTTAATTTCATATAATTTTTTAACCAATTTTACCAACTTTTTTTTTTTTTTACCATTTTTTACCATCATGTACCTTAAAGTCTGTCCACTTGATAAAAATCTTGTTTTCTCACAACACTATAACCTTTGTCACCAATCCCAACTCATATACACTCTGCTTCTTTGGGTTCTTTATAGATTTTTACAAGGAGGAAGCTCATATAATATTTATTTTTCTATGATTGCATTCTTTCATTTAGTATAATAGCTTCTAGATTTATTCATATTACCACAGTATCAGAAGTACTGTACCTTACTATTTTATAGCTAGATGAAATTCTCTTTTGTGTATCATTTATCAAATCAACCTAGGATTAACATAGATTCTTCTACAACTTCGGTACTGTAAATAATCTTAGAATGGAATGTACCTTTGAATTACTGATTTCATTTATTTGGAAAAATTACATGAATATATCAAAAAATGAGATTGCTTGATAGCTCGGAACACCTGACCGTAGAACAGAAATTGAATGTCAGAGGTAAAGGTAAGTGCAATGTTAAAATGTGAGCCTGGCCAGTAAATAAAAATCAAAGTAGACAAGATCTGCTTGTATTTTTGTATTGAAGCAACTGAGAGTTTAATAATCTGCTTTTAGTAAGTGTTAAGGTGCTAGGTTCTCCTTTAAATAAAGGATATTCAAAACATTTGGAACAAGCTTTATACTTACGTGATTGATATATTTCCTTCCTAGTTCTCTAGAAACATCAAAAAGAATGTTATTGCATTCCTGTTTATGAAAGATTGAATACAAGATAATAACCTTCATCAATGGTAGTTATTCAAAACATGAAAAAGAGAAACACTCTTCATCATAGCCATCATTTGCTCTAGTGTTCTGATGTATTTTCATATTTACTGGGACATGAAGGGACAGTTATTTCCTGATCCTATATAGAGCCTCACCTAACATTATGGAAATGGAATGATGCAAGTTACGTTTTTCTAATTTTTTCATGTTCATCTTCAGAAACACTTCATTTGAATCTTTATCCCATTAGTCTCTATATGCTTATCAATACTGAAAGTTAAAATTGTAATTTACATAAAGAGATTTTTCTTTTCATGCATTACAAATTTATATAAAAATTACCTTAGATTTACTATAATTTCACCCTTTAAAATGTCATTGTTGAATATAGCTAAACATTTATTCAATATTTTCTCATTATCTATGTCCTCCAGCAGTCTTACCTTCAAACATACAGTGAAAGCAACAGTAAAGACATGGAAATATCTCTGATGTTTTTGAGAAATAATTTCTTGGATTGTGCTTTACATTTAAAACAATATATAGTTTTAGTATTTCCTAACTCATGGCCTGAACAACTTTGTTCTAAAAACTTATTATCTCAACTTCTCTACTTCATGCGTTGTTGTTTGTTGGTTAAAAACAAGCAAGAAAGCATTTCCTTTGACCTCCAAAACAGTCTATTTGCTCTTTCTCTTTCTCTTTCCCTGACTTTTGTAGCTCATGTGTTCCATCAGAAAAGTTACAATTATTATCTAACAGTGATTGTTGTGTGAACTGGAATCCCTTGGGAAGCAGTTCCTTCTTTGATCATCTCATTCTATTGAAAAGATATAAAGATTTTATATGTTAAGAAATCTGTCCGATATCACATTTCTAGCTCCAAAAATGTTTGAGGAGAATATCTAAATTTCCAGAAGGTCAAACTCAATTTCATGTTCCCATTAAAATATTATTATACATCTATCTTGTTATCTCTTGGTATTCGGTATTTTATGTTTTTTTTTATTTTCTTTTATTTTTGTCTTTTTAAAATAGCATCTTGTTATGCATTTCAGGCTGGCCTTGAGCTCACTTTGTTGCCCTGGTAGGTCTAGAACTCACTGTGCTCCCCCTGCCTCATCCTCCTGAGTGTTGGGGTTACTGATGTGTACCATGATACCTGGAAAAATTTGGCAGTTTTAAAAATTCATTGTGTTTAAACTAGATTAAAATATTTTACTTCTACTTCTTTATCTCCAAAGAAAGATAATCATTTTCCAAGTCGTACAGCTTCCAACAACACGATGCTCTGCATACTTCTCGCCTGCTCAAACGTCCCTAAACTGATGCCTACCTGAACTGTCTTTACCAGGAGGTTATAATACAAAACTTCTAGATAATTATTCAGTTGTAATATGATCACAAAGACAATACACACTTGAAGTTTTAATAAATTACTTACAGTAAAAAAAATCCGACATTATTTGCCCTCAAAATCCTTGACCTGTCTTATACCACACTTCGACCAATGACTTTGTGGAACACTTCTGGAAGAACTCTTTTTCAGCTGCATCATTGTGGCTGTCTCAGTGCCTGAATTTGTTCAAACTATTTTACATTCATGGTCGTTTTGAATTTGCAGAGAGCCAGAGTCATGTAAGTGCTGGCCAGATAGCTCAGCGGGATTAAAGCACCTGCTTAGACAGCCAGCAGCCAGGGTTTGATCTCCTGCATGCAGTGTGGTCCCCATTCTCTAGTGTGCTGAGCCAGCAATGGAGACTGGGCTTGATAGTACACAGCTGTAATCCTAGCCCTGGTGAGGGTAAAAACAAGGGAATCGCAAGACAGATCTACATAGTGAGTTCCTGTACACCCTGTACTAAAATGCAAAAAAAAAGTCACTTGAGAATACTCAGGATATATATCCCCTTCATCTTGAACACACTTATCCCATTATTGTTACTCATGCACTTTTTACTGCAATATCTTTTTGTCTTTAAATTTAAGCATTCAAGCCGGGCGTGGTGGCGCATGCCTTTAATCCCAGCACTTGGGAAGCTGAGACAGGAGGATCGTTGTGAGTTCAAGACCAGCCTGAGCTACAAAGTGAGTTTGAGGCCAGCTTGAACTGCACAGTGAGACCCTGTCTCCAAAAAAAAAAATAATAAAAATAAATAAATAAATAAATAAATAAATTTAAGCATTCACCATATTTTTATCACTCCTTGTGTATTATTATTCTTTCCTAACTTGAGCTATGGTACGTATTGTGATACAAATACATGTAAAGTGTGTTATAATTTTATACAGGTAAGCTCTGTTCAGCTCCTATTTACCAATCTAAGTAAGACTGACCTGGGAATACAGGGCAGTATATCCTAAGCAATAAAAGGAATTCCAAAGTAGGTTTAAAATTCGTGCATCGAAGTGGAGACATTTATGACAAAAATACCCTTATTATCTTCACAACATCCACAGAACTTAGTAAAATATCCTGATGACTCCCAGGAAGCCCTATAGTTCAGATTTATTTTTCATTCATTATGAAAGGTTGTGTAAAAGAGAAGATTCACAGAGTAGCCAGCTTCTTTAAAAACCAGATAATACCTTTCATATTGCAGTCATTAATTACAGGAATGAATAATGTAACCTAATAAACTATATTACTCTGACAATTTACTTTCAAATATGCAGAAAAAATAAGCCACTAATGCAATGCCATTGAAAAAAAAAGTGGGCTCAAGGGGTGAAAATTTATGGTAGCTCTAATTAATAATCAGCCAATGGTCCAAAGTAAGTGAAATTGTAAAAACAAGACTACAGAGCTACAGTGATCAGGTGGAAGAGAATATTTCCTTTACCTCCCTGGCCTCCAGTTGCAGGTAGAAGTGCAGAGCCAGCTGAGCTAAAAATTTCTTTATTTACCTTGTTCAGCATGTTCCACTTTATGCAAAAAAAAAAATGTAGTCCTCATAGAAGAACCAAGTTAAGATGAGAAAAATGATGGAAAGACCGATTCTTCATCACTCTACCTCTAGCTGTGAAACTGATTGATGTTTTTAAAGCTCTGGAGGAGCAGCTGCAGGTGCCGTTTCAAAACAGAAAAAGGAAGGCCAGAGAATTATATGGCACAATCATTTTCCCACAGCAAATGGGGTAAGGATTATGTTAGGTAAGAATAATACAATAAATATAGTGGATCCGTGAAAAGAAGGCAGCAGTTATGCCCAGGAGAGCTTGTGAAGGAGGCTGGCAGCCATGCCGCACACACTGCCTCAGCCTGCAGAGGAACCTCGGCCCTGGTCCTGCTTCATTATGTAGCTAATAGATCTTCTGATCCCGGAAGACCTGTTTCCAACCAGTGACCATAATGAGCAATCACAGCCTCAATCTTCTAACGCTTAGATCACTGAGAGTAGCGGCCCACTTGACCCCGGGTTTCATCAGGAGGCCTGAGGCAGGCATGAAAGGTAGGTGTTGTAGAGAGACAATTTAGGAAACGTAGTTAAAGCTTGGATTTATAAGCTAGGAGAAGAAGAATGAAGAATTTTGTTTTCTCTTTGGGGAACAAGGAGTATACAGTATTGGAAATGGAGAAAAGAAATGTAGGACTCCAGGGGATTTTTGAGGTAACTGAGTTTGAGTGATTAGTCCTTGGAAAGTTTCCAATGATTCAAAGTTTGATGCTCAGATAGATGGTGTAGTATTTCAGCATGCTCAGGAAATAAGGGTGTCAAAAGGGTGGAGCCCGGGCCCTGCCTCTGCTATTAAGCAAGCACCATTTGGTCTATCAGGCTATCAACTGGCCACTGTGCAGGGAGAGTCTATGCACAACATCTGCTTTGAAAACCTGGGGCAGAAGCCACTATGGTGTCCACGTGTTCCCTTTTCCAACAAGAGTATTAAAAACATATGTGGTGGTCACACGTATCAATCTATGTGTAACACTTAGTGGCCCTCATGTATTAGCTACCCAATAAATGCCTGTCATGTTCTATTTTTGTAGTAATTACTTTAAAAAGAATACTTGTCGTCTGAAGCAGATTATAGTTTTCAAAAGGATATAAGTACACACAAATATATACAGGTGAGCATGTGTGTATACAGAAAATCCATTGTATAATTAAGAGAAAGCTGCAACAGGACAAAATTACAAGGGAGGGTTGGTGAGGTAGATCAGAGGGCCAAGTACTCACTTTGCCAAGTGCAAGGGCCTGAGTTCCATCCCTGGTACCACATGCCACACTAATGCAACCGGGGAATGCTGAGCTGGTGGAGTCCGGTTGTGGTGGAATGCACTAACAATCCCAGCGCTGGGGCAGCTGAAAACAGGAGGATCACTATGAGTGGGAGCTGTACAGTTAGAGCCTGCACACACACACACATACACACACACACACAAATACACACACTCACACAAACACACACACACACACACAAATTACAGGGGAGTTTTATGTGAGTAAACCAGTTTAAGCTAATTTATGATTCATCACATTGACTTTCTTTCAAAACTAGAATTTTGGCTACAGTTATTTTCAGATCTTTTATACATGTGTACAGCAAAGAATATGACGTGCCAGAAATGAAGGAAGTAAATGCATGTGTGGCTTTCTCTCAATCTGCAATGGGCCTTTATCACACATTAACTTTTGAAGGACTGTGTTGACGTGTTCCATGCAACACTACAACTCCAGTCCTTATAAGAGAATTGCTTGAAAGAAACAAGGGATTTAACATAAGTAATGTATTAATGGAGAAAGTGAAATAAAGAAGAGCCAGGAGACAGGTGGTAAGAGTTGTTTCTATGCAATTATGTATTTCTATATTAGGTAGTTTACTAACTGCATGAGGAAATGTTTGTACATATTGTATTCTACACTTTTTCTCAGTTCTTAGCATGGGTCATAATACAGAATTGTTTGAGTAGTGAAATTCTCACTCATATATGTATAAACATGTCACATCGATCTACATCAGGACTTTTAACAGCAGAAGTGTTCCTTGTATAGAATTATCATAGTTAATTTAATATCAAGTATCTTGAAGTAGTACATGTTAGACAAATTTCACTTTCATAATGATGGGATTTCTATGTCTTTACACAGTTAATTGATTAAATAATTCTACATACCTCACAACAGATTTATTGAATAGGGTGCACATGTATGATATTTTTTCCTTTTTTTTTTTTGTATTTAGGACAGGCACAGGGTCTCATGTATGGATCAGACTGGTAGTAATCCTCTTGTTTACAGCCTGCCAAGTGCAGGAACATTCCACCACGCCCAGTCTCAATCACTGTCTGAGTGAGTTCCAGGGACAGGGTCGACGAGACAGGCCTGGGAATCGAACTCCAGGCCCCTGTGTCTGCCAAAGCAGGCGCTTTATTCTGCTTAGCTATTTGGCCAGCCCTTGTGTATGATGTTTTGATACTGAATTGTAATTATTGTTTAAAATAGTGTCACGTTCTTGACACTTATACAGAAAAGTATGGGTAGATCTGTTTTTCACTCTTGGATTCACTCAAATATTTGTAGGGGTTCAGTTGGACCTACTGCAGGCCTCCTCAATGGGAGACACAGTGGCTGCTGGTTCATAGTCCTACTGTTTTCTATGTGTTGTTTTACAGTATTATAAGTAAAACCATGACAGTGGCATGTGGAACTTTATGGCATAGACCCTGCCTCTGTAGTTCTAAAATTTGGCTGATATCAAGGTTAGATACTAGCTTGCAGTAATCCAGCTTCATTCCATCTCATATAAAGTCATTCTTATCCTGGTCACTTGGTAGACCACCACCCTTGTGACACACATTGGAGGACATGCTTGTCTTGCAGCCCCTGGGGACCACACTGTGCCACTAAGTCCCCAGTGCACTCTGCCATCTTGGATCTGCTTGCCTCTTTCCTATCATGGAAACACTGGGGACCTTCTCAGACACTCTATCTTCTTGTTCCAAAAGAAACAATAGTTACTTTCCATCTTTCATAAATGTTAGGCTAGTTAAAGTTATTTATTTTGTATTTTAGGTTGATCATCAATGAATTTAAATTATCTCCAGACCTTCACAGAACTGCTATTACTTTCTGAATTGAATTTACATAACTTTCTATTTTCTGTTAGCCTTTCTTAATATATTTTTATGCAATAATTTTATATTAAAACATTTACTTTTACACCATTAATGTAATATCATTGTCTGAGGGCTGGTCAGATGGCTCGGTGGCTTAAAGCACCTGCTTAGGCAGAGCGAGCGGCCAGGGCCTAATTTCTGACCTGTCATGCCGGTCCTGCCCATGGGCATGGGGCATGATGAGACGGTGACAGAGACAGGGCCTGGGTGCGGGTGCCTGTAATCCCAGCACTTGGGAAGCTACAAACAGGAGAATCACTATGAGTCTGATATGTGTAGTGAGACCCTGTCCACCCTGCACTAAATATATGAAAATAATAATAATAATAATAATAATAATAATAATAATAATAATAATAATATAATAATAATGTCATTGTCTGGTTAAAGCAATCAAATGTTTGTTTTATTTTTCCAATGTAAACCTGCTATTATGAAAGAGTAAATGAACTGGCTTTCATTTGACATTATTTCATTTTTGCAAAGTATCATTTTGTTGTTATTTTTCCAAGACTACCTTTCCTGAGAAAATTGTTTTTTTTTTTTCCACAAAGAATTGTCCTCTTCACCTTATTCAAGCAGGTACAGTTTCTGTGTCCTTACATAAGGAACATTGTATAATAAAAAGTAGGCTAAAAAATCTTTCCTTGATTTTCATAATTAGACAAGCTAAGCCATTAACGGAATGGAAAGGTAAAAATCTTGAAATAAAAATCATGACATTTTAATACTTTTTATTTGAGTGGAACAGATAATTTATTCATTGGTTGAAAGCAGGAATGTACAAGAGGGTATTTATATTATCTTTATATCCATGCAATTACTGGGCCAAAAATTCAACTGCAGAGGTTGTGCAACATGTTATATAGGTGCTATTGCCCGTTTAAATTGGAAATACTGTGAATTTTGAAAGACAGGTGCACCACATGGTTTCGCAAAGTGGACCTGGGTGTATTAGGCTGCATTATCGTTTGCCCTTCAGAAATTGTTCCATTTATTCAGCTCACGTGCTGGGCTCTCAAATGAGAATTATATGCTGACTTCTTCTCTTCTCCCCCAAATTGTTCCAAATCATACTGTATAGGTCATATACATTTTAGTTTATGATTTAGCTTTGCTTTGGTTCATTATTATTGCTTATAAAGATAGGAAGGCATTTTTCTCACTACACTGTAGTTAGTCAAGTAGCTTTTCTGGGAATTTCTCAGAGTTGATTTGCACAAAATATCTCTTTGAATAAAACAATAGAAAGTTACTGGGAAAACAAGGCAAATAGAAGCAGTAAAGATATGATAGCTGCTAATTGCTACTGTTGGTGAATCAAATTGCTTACCAATTTGTGGATGTCCAAATAGAGAAAATAACCCAGATGTTTCATGAGATTTAAAATTAAATATCTCAGTAAAATATTTCTGCATAGATAAATAATGATCTTCATAGGAGTAAATGATTTCAGCCTCTACCATGTTCAGTCACTTTCTGTTTTATATTCTTTTTCAAATATAGATGTGAAAAACAGTGAACTGAGGTCTGCAATGATACTGAACAGTAGTAGTGATCCCTCTGAGAGACATTCTCTATCTTTGCAGAGTCTGTTCATTAGTTAGGAGAAACAAGAGTGTTTTTCATCACAGTGTGGAGCTCTCATCTCAGACAGGCAAGCCAGAGAGTAGCACAGCTATCAGCTATGGATGTTCATTAAAAGTACCAAGTTTGTCAAAAGAATGAAGAGTGATCATTTCCTCCATAGTAGGCTCTGGGGAAGAATCTTTCTTTCAGAGCAGGTTGCAGGCATTCATTAAGGGGGATTCTGGCCAAAACAAACAAACTTGCAGGGAGGAAGCTTTTGCTTCTAACTCACCTAAGATCAAAGTCCTGTTTCATAAATTCTAGAAAATATTAAAAAATAAAACCACATGAATTATTCTAAAAATGGGGCTTGCTACTGAGAACAATTTGAGTCATTACTAAAGGTCTTGTAAGTGTGCAAGATGTGAGTTTACAGAGCATGTCACAGGACGTAGGCCAATGCAATATGGCATTATGTGACATATATATTTTAAATAAGAAAAATATAGGTAAAGCTCAGAGATAGACATGAGTCGGGATTATCTTTTAATTTTGCACATCTTTATATATGTTTCTGACAGTTTAAGAGAATATTCATCAAAAGAAAATATATGTGGACTAGGTGAAGGAAAGACTGTTAAAATTTTATGAGACTGGAACTCACATCAAAGTTGGTCAAAATTTGGTATATCTAGTTGTATTTTTTTTTCTTTTTCTCTATTTTATTTAGACATATTTTGAGCACCTAATGTCTCTGTTCCTCCTCTCATTCCTTTAAAGATCGTACCTTACCTTTCTTCAATATCACACATTGCTTGAGGACTTCTTTATAAAGCGTCATTTCATTTTCTAGTTTTCTGTACATTTTCTATCAAAATTTTAGGTGACATACAATTCTCATTGAGATTTATTCACTCAAATATCACTTGTATGTGGCAACCTCCAAGGGATACCTACCTATCCATGCCTAATATAATGGTTTCTGACAAGACCTCTATGTTCTTATCAAAACTGAATCACTTTCTAGTACACTACTTATCATATAGTGTTCAAATTATTGATGGTATTTTTCTAGAGATATTAGCCTGATATATGGAATTCATAGACCATATTCCCATTTCTGGTTCATCCTTTACCCCATATCTGTATCATAGAATGTGACACAAATATACAGCCCCCAAAATCGATGTGGCTTTAACTTATCTACTGAAATTTAAATCTAATATAATTGGACACCAGCAAAAGCATTTAATAAACATGTGATCAAAAATAAGTTTTGTAGCACCACTTGCCATTCATATTTAAAACAATTATGTTAAGTGTACACTGAAGTAACTTTTAAAATGACAACACCTAACATATACTTTAAATCTTTAAATTACATTATACAAATTATGTCATGTGACAGTTCATAAAACTGTCCTGCAATATTGTTCATTTGAAACAGTTCTCTGCCATTTGGGAAGGAAATAACAATCATAGCAGGAACATGAACAAATAAAGAGCCTTAGTATGTGTCAATACTGTCCAAATGTGTTCTAATTTAATCATGAAACCCATGCTGTGCCTGCTTTATACATTTTGAGCTGAAGTTCAGTGATCTAACTAAAAGCATGTGATCATGACTGGAAAAGTTATCTTTTAAAAAGACTAGTTTGGGTGTTACAATTTTGTCCTTCACCAATTAAACAAGACAGCCCATTTATACTCGAATCTGATGTACACGTCTACATAAATTCTGTGATGATAAATGTGTACTTGTACATGATTGCAAATCAAATTCATTTTCACGATTCAAAATGAAACCAATTCTAGTTCATTTGAAAGGTACAATAGTCCTAGAATCATATGAAATGGATTGTTGCTGGATAAACCATTTGATATCTTTATTTAACCCATTCTGACATCAGTAGCATATTAATCTTTTTTAATTGTATGTAGGAAATTATCCATGGTATGATAACTCCATGTTCTTTCTCATAGAATAAATGATTGCAGACTATGCATCACAATGCTTCCATAAGTAGTTTACACCCTTAATTGTAATAATAAGTTAGTATAGATTATGGTGAAAGGTATCAAAAATACATATGGCTTTTTCAGTGTGTTTGCTGAAAGAGCACAGGTGTAGTGAAAAGCACCACTAAATCAAAGCCAACACCAGAAAGGAAAAGACGCATATTAATATTGTCATCATTGCATATGGAGACTCCCGCAATTCCATCACTACCACAATCTGATCTACAAATGTGGTGGCATCGTCAGGAGAACCATTGAAAAATTTGAGAACGAGGCTGCTGAGATAGGGAAGGGTTCCTTCAAGTATGCCGGGTCTCGGACAAGCTGAAAACCAAACATGTGGTATCACCATTGACATCTCCCTGTGGAAATCTGAGAAGAGCAAGCATTATGTAACCATCATTGATGTCCCTGGACACAGAGACATCATTAAAAACATGATTAGAGGTACATCTAGGCTGACTGTGTTGTCCTGATTGTTGCTGCTGGTGTTGGTGAATTTGAAGCTGGTGTCTCCAAGAACAGGTATGCCCTTCTGGTTTATACCCTGGATGAGAAACAATTAATTGTTGATGTTAACAAAATGTATTTCACAGAGCCACCCTACAGCCAGAAGAAATATGAGGAAATTGAGCCAGGCGTGGTGGCCCAGGCCTGTAATCCCAGCACTCGGGAGGCTGAGGCAGGAGGATTGTTGTGATTTCGAGACCAGCCTGAGCTACATTGTGAGCTTAACGCCAACCTGAACTGCATACTGAGGCCCTGTCTCAAAAAGACAAAAAAAAAAAAATAAAAAATAAATAAGAGAAAAGAAATATGAGGAAATTGTTAAGGAAATCAGCACCTACGTTAGGAAAATCACTACAACCTTGACACAATAGCTTTTGTGCAAATTTCTGTTTGGAATTTTGATAATATGCTGCAAGCAAGTCCTAATATACCTTGGTTCAAAGGATGGAAGGTCAGTCATAAAAATGGCAATGCCAGTGGAACCTTACTGCTCAAAGCTTTGGATTGCATCCTGCCATCCACTCTTTCAACTGACAGGCCTTTGCAGTTGCCCCTACAGGATGTCTACAAAATTGATAGTACTGGCATTGTTCCTGTGGGATGAGTGGAGATTGCTATTCTCAAACCCACTTTGTTCCAGTCAATATCACAACTGAAGTCAGGTCTATTGAAATGCACCATGAAGCTTTGAGTGAAGCTCTTCCTAGGGACAATGTGGGCTTCACTGTCAAGAATGTGTCTGTCAAATATGACTGTCATGGCAGTGTTGCCAGTGACAGTAAAAATGATCCACCAATGGAAATAGCTGGTTATTTGTCCTTAACCATTTGGTCCAGATCAGTGCAGGCTGTGCCCCTCTACTGGATTGTCACACAGCTCACATTGCTTGCAAATTTGCTGAGCTGAAAAGAAAGAATGACCACCAATCTGCTAAGAAGCTGGAAGCTGGGCCCAGGTTTGGAAACCTGGTGATGCTGCTATTGTTGACATGATTCCAGGCAAGCCCATGTGTGTCAAAAGCTTCTCTGACTACCCACCTCTGGGTCATTTTGCTGTTCATGACATGAGACAGACAGTTGCTCTGGGTGTCATCAAAGCTGTGGAAAAAAAGGCTGATGGAGCTGGCAAGGTCACCAAGTCTTTGCAGAAAGCTCAGAAGTCTAAATGAATATTATCCTTAAAACCTGTCACCCAAAGTCTTAATCAGTGGCCCAAGATCTTTCTCAAAACTGTTTCTCCCAATTGGCCATTTAAGTTTAACAGTGAGAGACTGGTTAATGATCACAGTGCACTATAAAATCTTCAAAAGGAAAGGCAAATGTTTTGTGGGCCATTTCTTTGTGGGTGGCAGTTTTTAAGTTAGTTTTTAAAATCAGTACTTTTTATTTTTATTTATTTATGTATTTATTTATTTATTTATTTACTTATTGTCTTTTTGAGACATGGTCTCACTATGCAGTTCAGGCTGGCCGTAAGTTCACTTTGTAGTTCAGGCTGGTCTCGAACTCACAACAATCCTCTTGCCTCAGCCTCCCGAGTGCTGGGATTACAGGCCTGCACCACTGCGCAAAATCAGTACTTTTTAATGGAAACAACTTGACCAAAAATCTGTCACAGAATTTGGAGACCCATTAAAATAAAGTTTCTTGAGGAAAAAGTGCAACAACTCAAATAATTATGGAAAAATATATTGTAGAGCTTGAGCTATTAAAAATACAACATAACTTCAAAAAGGAAATACCTTTTCTACATTGGATTTGAGATCTCTGGAATCAAGTTCAGAAAATGGGAGCTACTTTACATATTTCAACAATGGTTATTTATTACAGAAAATTGGCTTTAAAGGACATGGAAAGACAAAAAGTACAAGTAGAAATTAAATCACATAAAGTAGAAGATATAATACCAAGAAAGCACAAAAACAAAAATCCTAGACTGGAGCCCACTTATTCATGTTTATATTTTAACAAAATCCTCTCTGGATTCACACAAACAGGAGCAACAAAACAGAAAGACTTCTACACAGACTTAAACTATGATTCCACAGGTAATTCAAATTACCAAGTCTGGTAATTATCTGTCAAAGATATCCAGCAAGGTGAGGCTGATGGTGACAGCAAAAATGACCCAGCAATGGAAGCAGCTAGTTTCACTGTTAGGTTATCTTGTACCATCTGGGCCAGATCAGTGCTGCCTATATTCCCATACTGGATTGTCACACAGCTTACATTGCTTGCATGTTTGTTGAGCTGAAAGAAAACATTGATTTCCAGTCTGGTAAGAAGCTGGATGATGGGCCCAAGTCTTTGAAATCTGGTGGTGCTGCCACTGTTGACATGGTTCCAGGCAAGCCTACGTGTGTTCGTGATATGAGACAGACAGTTGCTGTGGGTGTCATCAAAGATGTGGGCAAGAAGGCTGCTTAAGCCAACACAAGTAGGGTACTCTTCTTCAGTACACATTAAAACCTTTGGCTACTACCAGTGCTCCTAATATAATGTAGAAAACTACAAATAGACTTTCTACCTCCTCACCTCAATAACACAGTCAAATTTTGGAAAATGGGTTTGAACTGGGAAATGAACATATTACTAACTGTTGTGCCAAGTGATATGTAAAATTGCTCTCCCAATTGTTCCTTTGTAATGCAGTAGGAGACAAATGGTCAAGAGTACATTCAGTTATTTTTTGTACTAATCCTGTTGAAAGAGAAATTAACTTATAGAGCTTTAATACGAATGACAGGCAGAACTGACAGTAAAAATCTAGAGTATACTTAGGGATATCAACTTAACTAATAAAAACTCTTTACTGTCTCACTCAATCCTTGACAGTGTAATCTATCCATCTAAATTACACATGCTTCTATTTCATGTCTGTTATGCTCTACATACTTACAGAAATATCTTAGTACTAGTTTAGATAATTTTCTATGTGAACTATCATATCTTAACAGGTATTTAAAAAACTGCAAGTCATCTTGGTTTCATGTATCTATTGAGATAACATTAATTCTCTCAAATGCGTTTGATGTGTTTTATCACAGTCAGTACAAATAGATATTTTTATGGAAATTAAGTTTAAAGCAATAAACAGAAAATGCAGGCCTCACTGCAAAGATTATCTTCCCTTGGGATTTTCAACCGGTGTAGATATGATGCTAAGGATCGGAAGTGAAAAGACATCATGAAATTCCTTGATTTCACTCACTCTCATTCTTTGAGATCTTCAACAAATCAATCTTTCATTGTCTAACCAAATTGAAAACTTATATGTAGAAAACTTATATGCTAAGTTTTTCCATGAATAATTTCTTTAAATTTTGCAGCAGCATTAAGCCATGATTACTATTAACCTTATTTCATCGGAATTAATTTGAAATGCAGACAGATAGCTAACCCAAGGTCAGTTTGTTCATTTAAAGACTAGAGTCTATATGTTTAGCACTGTTAGAGGCTGCCTCCCCTCTTCCAGCTATATTGGCTAATTTTGTTTTAAATAAAAGACAGATAATAGGTGCTCTTAAACCCATCAGAGATTAGTGGAACAGTGCATAAAAGGAATGTCTACACTCTCTGGAATCCTATTAACCACTGAATAAATTTGCATCCCATTGCATCAGTCCACATTCATAGAATCAAACAAAATGAACCAACACAGAGAAAAGATTTTCGTAAAACAAACCAGTGGTATTTCTCAGAGCAAATGATTAAGAAAAAATACTTTTTATTAACTTATCAAATTTTACAACTGAGCATAAATAGATGCATTATTTGCAAATAAGCAGCATGATGACTGCTACAAAATGAATGATTTAATACATTTTTCTTCACAAAACTTTTCACTAAGGGCCAGCAAAGTAGCTTAGCAGAATAAAGCACCTACTTAAGCAGACACAGGAGCCTGCAGTTGGATCCTCCATCCTCCCGTGCTGGCCCCACCCCCGGAGCATGCTGAGATGGCGATTGAAACTGAAATAGTTGAAATTATTAGTACAGTTCCTAGCGTGTGCTTATGTTATGCTAGGAACTGCATTAAAAATTTCAACTATTAAAGAAAAGACATTCTTAGCAAATTCAGAGATGTAGCAGGCGGAATGCCATCTTACAATAATATAAAACCTAGCAAGCTGCCCACTAGTGACATACAAGACACAGAAATCTCTAAAATTGTCTGTCTTGGTATTAAAGTCAAACTGCATAATGTGATTACACAAAGAGGGTTAGGATCTTTCTTTCATTCCTACCTGAAAAGTCTCCAGGAAACAGTTCAGCAGAGTCACCTCAACCAGTACAGCTGCAGCTGAAAAACATCGTTCATATCTTGGCTTTCAAGTCCTCCAATTTGAATATATTTTTGCTTCAGTTAGAATTCTTGACACTTCCTAATATTTCATGAGAGAAGACAGTATAGATTCAAGGACAGAACCCTGGAATACAGCTCAGTGGTAGTGAATTGCTGGCTTTCTATGTCCTAAAAATTGTGGGGTTTCTATGCACTAAAAAAGAAAGAATTGCAAACATCCTTAAAGAACTACAATTATATTTAATTCAGTAGTGTAAAACATTCAGTTTTCTGAGCTTTCCCTGATTGCACTCTCCATGCATGTATACATTAATTTCCCATATTTATTTCATTTTATATTTTTGGAATCAGAATTTGAACTCAGGAACTGATACTTGTCAGGTAGGTACCATGCCACGGAGCACTAACCCAGGTCCTAATTTCCCATATTTAAAATTGAAGAAAATGCATAGAAATATTGCTATCAAGCTTAATTTTCATAAGGATTTAACAAATTTATTTACATACTTTTATCATGGTTGTTATATATATATATAAACTGATAAACTTGGAGCTGAAGAAAATTTAAAAGATTTGCAATACAAAAATTGAAATGCATGATAGTATCCATTTTCAAAATAATATGACAATACTATTTAATAATTATTAGTGTCATAATAAATTCCTATGGTCTATTGCTGTTCAGATATTAATTCACACTTGCCACACTACCAATTTCATTTTCAATGTGAAAGCATAGGTAAGATTTACTTACACTAAAGAAATCTCACTGAAATTCTAAACTCAGCTTGAGATAGTAAAATAATGTTTCATTGTTCTTTCCTACTTTAAGATTTCATAAGTATATATATGATTTAAAAATTATCAGTGCTGAAGAGATGGCTCAGTGGAATAAGCACTTCTCTTGCAAATGCAAAGGCCTGAGTTCAATCCCCAGTTCCACCAAAAATACTAACTAAATAAATAAGTGAACACTATAAAAGCAATATCTATATTTCAAAATCAAAAAGATCTACCAACTTTTGTATTTTCTTGTTTTTGTGGCAGAACCAGGGATTGAACTCAGGCTCTCGGGCTTGCCAGGCAAGTGCTTATTGTACTAAACTATCTCCCCAGCCACCCACTTTTGTATTTCTTTTTACAGAATGAATTTATATCCTGATATGTCAAACTACAGACTATCTTAGTGGTTTCTGACACTGTGTAACACATACACACACACAAACACACACACGACATCCTATTGTGACAATTACAACCTCATTTTTTTAATACTAAATATAAGTTCATATAGTTGTACAGCAATGATTCAGATTTTTGAAGAAATGGCAAATGGAAAATAAAAAACAAACAGCTAGGAGATGGCTCAGTTGAGTAAGTGCTTGCCTGGCAGGAGCAGGGGCCTGAGTTCAATCCCTAGTTTCATCACAAGAAAGAAAGAAAGAAAGAAAATACATATTTTATGTTTACACAAAGTATGACCATTTTTTTTTATGTTCTCTTAAGAATGAAAAATTCACTTCACTTTGTGTTTTTTATGTAGAATTATTTTTCAATATAGCATTTCTAGGGAGTTTTATAATTTTCAATGACATGAGAATAACCTATTTTTCATTGTATCTTTATATTTTGGTAACACGTTTGCAAGTTAAAACTCTTGGTGCTCAAAGATTTTAGATTTACAATGGAAGAGAAAATACTGGCATTATCATATAATAAAATATAAATTGGGTAAAGTATATTTGTTTCATAGTGATGTGGTTGAGGAACAGTAAATAAAGACGAAAGCAAAGTTAGGAATGGACCAGGTAGAGAGAGAGTAAATATACCTCTCAGTTGAACTGGACAGTTTGCAGTATTTCTGAATACTCTTCTAAGAAAAACAAAAAGTCTTCATTCATCCTTAACAGAAACCCTCCATGGTTACATAATGTCCTGCAGAATGATTAATTGAATCAGAAGTTACCACCAGATCCAAAGACAGCCAAGCCTTACTCCGCAGTGTTCACAGTAGTACACTGAGAAAGGCAACATGGAAAAGTGTTTGGATTCTGTCATACCTTTATTATTCATTAGTTAGGTGACCTGGGACAGATATTTGGTTTTTTTTCACTGCTATTATCACTAAGTTAAAGAAAATACAATTAACTTTTAATGTGTTTTATCGAGTAAGATTTAAGGTAATACCCTCATAAGGTTTAAAACTAGTGATGAAGGAAAGATCAAGACATGAAAATAGTAACATTTCAAAGATTCACCAATTGGAAGTAAAGCATAGACAAACAGAAACCAAGTCCTAAAAGATGCACTGTCTGTACCTGTACCATTAGGGCCTGCTACAGAGGTTCTCAGTGGCCCTAGCTGGACAGCAGAAAACCCTGTAAAAGAAATGGGACATGATCGGGTGGCACAGCAAGCCTCCAGAGCAGGGCAGGTCAGAGCAGTTCCAAGAACATAAATGACTAGCTTCTGGTGAAACTTCGGTGGCAATCCAGCTCCCAGTGGCATAAATTATGCTACTTGTAGCTTCCTGAGCTTATCTGTATCTCTCTTTTTCTCAACAGAGACATTCCCATGAGATGAAGGAATCCTAGACTGGCATTGTTCTTCACAACCTACAAACCCTAATGTAAGATTGTGCTAACTCAATGAAAATCCTTTGATTTAATCAATAGGTAAATCTATATTTGTGGTGAAGAAAGGTACTGCAACATGAAACAAGTTAAGAAAAAAAATACGACTTAAAAGGTATATGCATGCATATTTTAAGGACCTTAGCCAAGGACAGAAGGAATGCACATGATTTTAAGAGTATATGGTAAGTACTTTGTCTATTTGCATATGCAAAACATATTTTATTTAAGAATGAACGTTTTTTCAGGGCTTTAACAAGTATGCCTATTTGATTTCATGTAATGACCTATCAGGATGTGTTTTGTGTGCTTTCTGGATTCTGCCTGCCCTCCCCAGAATTTATTCAATATATCTTCATTTCTTAGTTCTTCCTGTGTCTGTCATCTGCATCAAACCAAACAGAGGAAAGGAAGGGAAGGCTTGGATTCTCCCCACCACTGTATCAGGATGATACACAGCTATTCTGACCTCCTCCTGGGGATTCAGAGCAATGGCTGACCCAGGATACAAAGGGCCACACCAGGAAAGCGAGACTTGTAGGTCTTCATGGTGAAACATGTACCTGTACAGTGGAAATGCTGTGGAGAAAGATCCAGGCTTTAATTGTTCAGGAGTATTTCAAAGTCTTCGTGAATATTTCTTTGATTTTTGTGAAAGTCATTGGAGAGTTTTGCTCAGAAAAATAGTTCCATGTGGCATATTTAGAAGCATCACTCTGCGAGCAACTTCTCCACTGGCAAGAGTTAGCACAGCTCTGAAGTACAGCACCAGTTGGGGTGAACTGTAAGCCCATTTCTTATTGTCCAATGTTTACTATGCCCGCGGGTTTATAATAGAAATGTTCATAAACAAAATGAGGTATTTTTCTCAACATAATGGAAGATATATATAGACTTTATCAGTTATTTTGTCTTTATCTGTTGTAGTTTGCTTACTGAATATAAACCAAGGTACTTACTATAACCGTTGTGCTAAATTCCTTCACATTTAATTCTTCATACTCATTGCCTCATATTAATTTTATACCAAACTTTAAAAAACAGCATCATCTCTATGCAAAAACATAAAATACAAAACTAACAAAGGTTCTTGCAAGTCATTTATGGCCAAGGGACAGACTACAACCCTGCTGTCCATTCTTTATTCCTATCCCAGTGTTTCAGGTAACCACATAGCACACGTAGATGGCAGAAGTCACCTAAATATTGTGAATGAGGCCCTTGGAAAGAAGAGCGAGAAAGTTGTTGTTTTTATCGTTATCACAGAGATAGGGTTTCACTAATGGTCAGAGTTGAAAGGCTGGGATGATTCTTGCAGTGCTCCTGCGATGACCTCACAGAATGCTGGTCACCAATGCCAGCCAAATGATGGATGGATACCTCGGAACCATTATTTTTATATTGTCAGGTTTGTACTGCTAATAATGTTCATTGAGAAAATAAAATTCTAAGTAACTATAATGTGCTAGCTGCCAAGTACATTTCTATAGTATGTCTCAATTCTTGCAGTAAACCTATAAGATAGGCACTGTTTTATTTTTCATTTTTAATCTGTGAATTATAAAGCACAAGTATATGCAAACAATACAACTAATAAGCAGATGAGTTACAAATCTGGTCCAGTCCGGAATGTGATCAAATGTGTGCTTATAATTCTATAACTAACACAACTTATAGGTTTTATAAGTCTCAGTTAGTTAGACTCTTTGAAAATCTCAAGGAAATCATACTTCAGCAGATACTATATTTTTCACTAATTAATAGAATATTGTCTTTTTATAGGATTTTTATGTTCAGCTTGTAGTTAATGAGTATGGAAAAGCTATTAGAATTCTAGCAAATTAATATAAATCTATCACTTTCTGTGCACCAATCGGAGAGAATAACGACACCAAGACATGGTTTGTAACCATGGGGAGTCAACAAGCACTAAGTCCAGGTAAGATGATGAGTAACTATGACAGAGACCTCAGCCTAGTGCCAAACATGGTTTCAGTCATTTGGGAAGAGGCAAATGGCTGTGTGGGTGGTGGGCAGTACGCAAGTGCCTTGAGCTGGGCTGGGTAGGAAGCCTGAAATCACCTCTGCAATATGCAGAGAAAGATTTGCAGAAGGAGTAGCCCACCTATCACAATTTGAGGCAGTACCTAAAGTTTGCTGGTCAGTGCTTCAGCGCTGATCAGTGACTTTTACCCTCTGAGAAGTCATAGTCTCTTATCTCAGACCTTGATCTCAGGAGACCATGCAGCTGCACAGGCCTGGCTCAGACGTACTATTTGGCCTCTGTCGGTGGCGCTTCACTGACTCGCTACATTACTTTCAAGAATGCACATCAGCACCTCCTCTAGACCCATTTGAGTTGCTTGAAGCCAATGAAGGTCATAAGGAACTGTCCTACCCACCTCTGCACATATCAGTCCAGGGAGATAGTGCCAAGTCTAGCCAAGATGGAGAGCATTGCTCTTCTTTTAAGGAGGGTGCTCCGCATGGACCTTCATAGCTCCCACAGTATTTACCAAAGTACCTGAAGTTCTCTGAATTCTTCTTAGTTTTAAATTTATTTTCCATAGTTCTCTTTGTCTCCTCTCTAAGAACTCTTCTGAAACTGGATTTTGTGTGGAGATATCATACATGTTCAAACAGTACATAATTTTCCTGGTGTGAGAAACTCCAAGTACATATAAGGATCAAAATAGAAAATAGATATCGGGAAATGGGAAGAAAATGTTCAAATGAGAAAGGGAACTAGGGAAGGGGGGAGGAAAAGACAAAACAAGTAGGAGGAAAAAATGGAAACAAAGTTTCTGTAAATAAAGATTAGAGGAGGGGTGAAGGGAGTACAAGAATGGAAAAAAATGAAACATAGCTAAACCAATAAAATAACTTCATATCTACTTTTAATATATACCGTTAAATTTTTGCTGTTCAGATAAAAACATTTGAACTCTATTTATTATTTTTGCATCTATTATTTATAAAATCTTTTGTTGATTATTTCATCATAAGCAACTCACTAGCTATGTCAATAAAAGTGTCAGTGATATTTTCTGGCATATTGTGAATTACTGCAAAAGATGTTTGGCTAATGTCTGAATAGACCGCACTTGCTACAATCATATTATATTGACACTAACAGTTAAAGAAAAAGAAAATTATCATTATTATTATTGTTGTTATTATTAATGCTTTGGCATTTTTTGAAGACTAAATTATAATTTGTGTAAGAAAATAAGTGACCCAGAAAAACATTGTTTTCTACTTTTAATGGGCAGCATTAGTTACTTGTATTTCAAAATCTACTTTAATGCTTCAGTTTACATTTCTTCCTATAAATTTAGTGCTCATGAAAAGCAACAAGCCACCCTCGAAGAGCACTGTCTCCAGCTAGTCCGCAGCTTCCTTTCCAGAGAAAGCTGCAGGTTTGTCCTGGACCATGTTCATGCTTTCATATGAGTGTTAAATTCTGACAGTGTTTTTAAGAAGTAAAGCTCTGTTTTCACATTCACTCAGTTCTTTCTGTTTTGAATGTGCCAGTAGTCAAACCACTACAGTTTGCTTCATTTTATTTAGCTTCAATTTTCTTTTTTGTCTTTCTCAATTCTAGAAATCACACCTATTGCTTTGGCCATGGTAGGGAGCATTCCTTCCACTGAGATTACACCCCTCTCCCTTAAGAAAATACAAATAACATTTTAATAATCCAGACAGTGAGAAGTATTTTATTTCAGTGAGTAGCATTTAAGAACAGTTCTCATCTGCGAATGCTGGAGACTTGATAGTGTGGGTTGAAGGACATGGTCACTTTCTGTTCCTAATCAGTACTTACCCCTAATCTGTCATTATCATATTGAGTGTGCACTGTCCTTATGTGCAGTTTTCTATTTCTTCTTCGTATTTTAATCTACTTTTAGAAAATAGAATAAGCATATCTTGAAAATTGAAGCCACTTATTTTGTGCCATCACAGAGATGTTTTTGGATTAATGGGTAGAAGACAGATAAAGACATTATTACATTGATGTAACGCGAGACTTTAAATATGTTTTCTAATCAAGAAGAAAACATCTAAAAATAATTGCGTTCTCAACAATAGAATTCTGCAAGCACAAATGTGTGACTATATTTAGTGAAATCTTAACTATATTGTCTGCATTCATGGAACATTAAACCAGAGAAATAAACTCTAGGTTCATTTCAAAATGAATTGAATAATTCATTAAATGAATTAATTTAAGAAATATAATTTAGTAAGTTAATGAATTAAAAAGCATTGAGTAAGCTTCTTCTAAGTGCATTCCTAAACATACATAGTACTGATGGTAGATTGTAACCAATAACTTTTCATTAGAGCTTATTAGTATGTGAATGTGAGTTGGAATTTTTTAACTGATCTTACTCTACCAAAAGGAAAAATAAATACTCCACTCTTTTGGGTCACTAGATTTAGTTTTCCTTTTTACAATACTCTAATTTCCCTGGAACTTTTATCACTGGATAATCATGATGGCTGAATATTCCCAGTACTTTTTCGTATAAAAGATACCCTATTCTGAAATATTGTAAGACCATAACCCATTTTTTCCTTACGATTTCCATGTAAGTCTTTGATTATTTTTATGTTTTCTTGAATGCATAAAACCTCGGGCTCTTCTTTTCCTTTGTGGCATTCTCTATTAATGGATATTGTCTTGTTTCAACCCATTTGTACTGCTACTTAGAATATTGGAAGTGAGGCTATATTGAAGGAACAATAATATGTTTTGTTGCAGTTCTGGAGATTATAAAGCCCAGGATCAAGATGTTAGTATTTATCCTGTTGAGGACTTTCTCACTTTTCTTTTTAATTCAATGTTTCAATTATTTCTTAAAAATAGGTAGGGTTATGGGTGTTTATCATATACAGCATAATTTTTGTAGTATAGTCACATGCTGTATAGTGTTTCAAGCAGTAATACTCTATATAGTACATTAATTCTGAAAATCACAGGAATCAGTGCCACTATAGCCATCTAACATTTATAATTATACTTTATGATATTTGCACAACACATCACTTAACAATTCATTCCTCAACACGTGCCCCTCCCTCACTGAATTATATACATGTATGTGCACATTCTATAACTATGAATCTTTCTAATTAACGTGCTCATTAATCTGCAAAATGCTTCATGTTGTTGTCCTCACATATGACTGAAGGTACAGAGTGAGCTTGATAGACGGAGCCAACCCTCTTACAGAAGGACCTTAGAAGAGGAGAAAAAGAGTTTTTTGAGCCTAATCTCTCTACAAAGTCCTCACACTGGCACTACCTGATGAAATTTAGAGGGTGGACAACCAAACCACATGAATATCACTACAACATTTTGAATAAAATTATATCCTTAGTAGTTAAGTGAATTAACTTTCTGTTTGGGTGGCTAGACTCACAAACGATTGGGCCTTAAGTTTTACCCAGGTAGTGAAATCATTTAAATCCTTTTAACTGGTCATATGAGAATGAAGACTTAATAGTGTAGTTTCCTGTCATATGTTTTGAAAACATGGCTAGAGTTTATAAACCAAACCAAAATCATTCATGTGTGTGTGTGTGTGAGTGTGTGTGTGTGTGTGTGTGTGTACATTTGTGTGAAAATCTTTTTGCTTAATTTTTTCTTGTCACCAAATGGTACTGCCAAATTAGAGGATAAAATTTGTTAGAAAAGCTTTATTTGCAGTGAAAACTTTAAATTTACAGTGCGGTTCTTCAGGATTTACTGTGGAACTATCACATTATTATTTCTTTTAATAGTTCCATTTGTAATTTTATTAAAAAATAGATGCTTGATTCCTACAACCTTAAAAAAAGTGCACCTTTCTCTTGCTACCATCACTCAACAGATAGACTAATCCTTTTATAAGGAAAATTTACAAATCCAAGAGGCTACTAGAAATTATTTTAGGTCCTGTCTGTTTCTAATGTGTATGCTTGTGTTTGCTTCTAACTTGTACAAACACAAACTGTATTTATCTTGAGGAAGTGAAATATTGACTGAAACTATTAGTCCTATGCTATCAGAAAGCATTGGTGATTTAATATGAACTATCCACACAGTTAGAAGAACTAGCTAAGTGCACAGGATCATTGTTTTCTTATGTATTCCAGGAAATTCTTATCTCTGTCTACCTATAGTGACTCAGAAGTCTATTCTTCTTCATGACTCTTGCAGGCCTTGGTGTTTCTTTCCTCATTTATTTATCTTTATAACACTCTAGAATGCACCCTCTGCCTTGGGAGAATGCCCATTAATGAGAATATATTTTTCATTGAAATAATCTGAAAAGCCATCTTCTTAACTCTTCTCTGCATATTGTCTTTCACACTTAACTGCTACCAAATTTCCCACTCAGATTTACAATCCTTTACCACTAAACCTAACTGATAAGGACAAAAGAGACAAAAAACCCTTGAAATTTTAGAACATGAAGTGTATATGGTCATGGATAAAATTGTAGTATTGTGTGGTAGGTATGCTTACCAATCACTCGAGTACTTGTTTGCTTTTTTACATTTTCTAAGTCAGAATACTATAATAGAAATATTAAATTTGTTCAGCTGTAATATGAATAATAGATGGAAGCTATATTAGGTTGTTCTGATTAAAAGAGGAGTTAGAGTGTTATGAAAAAAATTATAAAAGCATATTGTTTCCTTTTTGTTGGAAGTGTCCGCACCTGGAGGAAGAGGACCTGCAGATTTCCGTATGGTTTCCTGGGTCAAGATGGTGAATTTGTTTACTGGAAACCTGCCCTGGGAGGCCACGGGGCAAGAGATCCACTCACTCTCTGAGGGGTATGGGAAGGTGCTGGAATGTGACATCATTAAGAACTATGGCTTTGTGCGCGTAGAGGACGAGATGGCAGCGGAGAGTACTGTCCTGAACCTGCACTACTATAAGTTGCATAGGGTGACTATTAATGTGAAAGCCAGCAAGAACAAGAGCAGAGCTTCAGCCAAACTAAACATGAGTGACATCAGTCCCACCTGTGCCAACCAAGAGCTTCGGGCCAAATTTGAGGAATGCTGCCCAGTCATTGAATGTGACATCGTGAAAGAAGATGCCTTTTGTACACATGAATCAGGCAGAAGATGCAGTGGAGGCCATGTGGGGTCTTAATAACATTAAGTTTAAAGGCAAACAAATGCTCGTGCAGTTGTCCAGCTTAGGGCTGTATCCAGGATGGGAAAACAGAGCGGCTGCTATCGGTGCATGGAAGAGGGGCACTGGTCCAAAGAGTGCCCAATAGACCGTTCAGGCCACGTAGCAGACTTGACCAAGCAATACAATGAGCAATATGGTTCAATGAGTGCATCTTACACCGTGAGACATGGGCATTCGTCACATTTCAACAATGTGTACAGAGTGCTCAGTGCCTACTACAAGCGCTGCTATGCTGCCCGGTTCTATAGGCAGTAGTACTGTAGCTGCTTCTGCATGTAATTATGCACAGCAGATCTTGTCACAGCTGCTACAAGTTCAGAATACAAACATGGCCAGTCAGCTCACCTCCATCCCTCTTGACCCCTATGATAGATACCTGTTGCTGACCTCAGGAGCCGCCGCCGCTGCTGCTGCTACTGCTCTTATTACCGCAGCTTCCACTTCATACTACAGGTGAGATCAAAGCCCCTGAGTCATGCTACACGACCAGTTCCTGCTGTGGGAGAGGGCTACAGTTACGGGCATGAGAATGGCCCACAATTCTACAGCCCCATGGAATTCCTTGTAGGATATGGCCCGATATGAGCAGGAGCAGTATGCGGAGTGGGATTGGTATTCAGCCTTTTAAAGCTTGAGATGGGATGTGTGTGGGGTGAAATTCTGAGCTGCTCTTATGCATGAGAATACACACTTCATTGGTAACCTGTCTCCGGGACGTTTTCCTCTGTATGTTCAGTCCCTCAGGGACCATGGACCTTTTCTTTTTCTCTGTAGTGCCCACTATATTGTTCTTGCTCTTATGTAATACTTCTGTAGCTCCCTGTTCATATTCTGTTTTCCCAGTAAGCAGAAGCTGTGGTAGGGTCTGCCCTGTCTCCTCCTGCCTCCTGCCTCCTCCTCCTCCTCCTTCTCCTTCTGTTCCTCTTCCTTCTCCTCCTCCTTCTCCTCTTTCTCCTTCTCTCTCTCTCTCTCTGTGTTTCTAATGAGGAAGAGAGGCAAGTTTTCCTCAAGTCATATTACCTTGGCATTCTTTTTACAGAGCCATATCATTGAAGCATTTAGGTATTTGTGAAGGTTTTTAGGATCTTAATTCAGCTGGTAATCTCTCCTCTCCAACTACCTTATCTTTAAATACCTGACAGAGAAGGAAAGTGTCTCATCTGTGAAATATTCTCCATTGTCATAAGGCAATACATACTATTGGAATATTTTTGCCTGTCAACAGATTATAGTCCAAACATTATTAATTTTTCTACTGCACATTATGATCACTTGTAGGGAAATGCAAGTGTATCTTCAGTAAAAAATAATTTCAAAATCACTAATGTCTCCATCTGTTAGGATGCAGAGATATATTTTAATATGACTACTAAATTATAGTCTGGTCAGACCATACTGAAAAATTGCTAACATTGATAAACACTATATTTTAAATAATATTTTTGCTTTGGTTTCTGACATCTGGTGAGAAATGTGTGCCTTTGTGTCTCCAAGTTTCAGTTATGTTAAAAGTATTATAAAGCATTAGGTGCTGCAAATGTTAAATTATCATTTGACTTTATACAGTAACAGTGGAATCCGTTTTAAAATACAGCTTAATAATTTATGGGAATTATACTCAATATATTTATTTTATCATTAAAATCAAGATTGCTCGGTGACTTGTGTGTGTGTTTGTGTGTGTGTGTGAGCACTGCCCTATATACTAATATATTTAAAGAAACAATCAACTGATAGTCTATTATTGCACTTCACCCTCCATTTGAAGGACTTCAGAAATGTCAGATGCTACATGAGTGGGCTGCTGATTACTAATTCGTAATTTCAAAACAATCTATATTATAGACATAGAGATTATAGGTATCATAAAGTTACATGAAATATTCATTTGTATCAATCAGTTTTGTAAAATGTTCACTTTTATATATCACTATTAAAAATATCATAATTTTTCATAGTCTCTTTTCCTGTTTTGTTTTGTTTTGTTTTCTGTTGTATTGAGACAAGGTCTCATAAAGCAGTTCAGTCTGGTCTTGAACTCTCTACGTAGTCTAGGCTGCACACCAGTTGACAAGAAGTCTCTTGCCTCAGCCTCCAAAACCTGAATTAGAGGTTTGCACTGCTGCTTCTGGATTTAGGGTTATTTTAAAACCTTTCCACCTGGATGTCTAAGAGTTTTTGCAAGTGAAAATAAAAAAAAAAAACTGATAACATTCACATTAATAATTTTACAAGGTAATATATATCCATTTAGTCTCTATTATCCTTTACATGTAAAGCACGTAAACAGTAATTTGGGGCTCAGTGGGCTAATGCGCCTGCCTAGGCAGAGTGAGGTGGCCAGGGTTCAATATCCAGTGTACTGTGCCTGCCATGCTTGCAGGGTGCACTGAGGTGGTGCTTGAGACTCGGCATGGTGGCACGCGACTGTAATCTCAGGACTTGGGAGGCTATAAAGAGGAGAATCACTATGCGGCTGATAGTGAGAACCTGAACACCCAGTAGACCCTGCCCTAAATACAGAAAAATAAATAAATGAATAAATAATTTCAACTAGAACATATTATTAATTTGAACTTTGAAACAACTATCTTCATGTCTCAAAGCACTATGTACATTCAGAATAATGGAAGGAGATAAAAATGTGCCTATCATGATTTGAAATTCTCTGTTACACACCAATAACTTACATTTATATGCAACCCACTTTAGTGAACAAGTAGATAAAAATCTAAATATATAAATTAATATTAATATAGCATAATCATTTAACATCCCTACTGTTCTCCATACTACATTGTTCAGACAATTTGATTTTGTGCTGTTACGTCTCTCTTTATCTTTTTTATGGATAAACTTAAAGGAATAGATCCAAGAAAGAAAGTTGAAACTTTATTATATGATAAAATCCCTTTTCTTATGGCTGGTCCAATAGTTCATCAGACTAAAGCGCGTGCTTAGGCAGAGCACAGCGGCTGGGGTTCAATGCCTGGCGTGCAGTGCTGGCCCCACCTGAGCGGCATACTGAGACAGCAACTGAAGCTGGGCATGGTGGTTCATGCCCGTAATCCCAGTACCTGGAGACTGAAACAGGAGAATCACTACGAGTCTGATCTATGTAGTAAGACCCTGTCCTAAATACAGAAAATATAAATATTTAAAATACCTTTTGCAATATGATTTAATGCTTTGGTGTACCTAGAAGGAGTAACTATGGATCTGCCAATTTAAATATCATACAGCATTCACTAGGAATTATTCACCAGGAAATTATTCTGCCCTTACCTAACAGCCCACAGTCCTCACATCGCTAGCTATGCCCAGGTGGGGAGCACTGACACTTGTGTGCACAGCAGGCAGTGCAGGAAAAGCCATGGAATGAAAAGCTGGAAACTGCTGTTGTGCTGTAACTCCCAAACTAGCCAATGGGTATTAAACAAAATTAGCTTTCCCCTTAGCTAAATTAGTTAGTTTCATTTTAATTTGATTTGTTGGTAAGCCTCGATATAGTAAGCATATCCTTTCTTTAAAGTATAATGCTTTGCTGTGTGTGTGTGTGTGTGTGTGTGTGTGTGTGTGTGTATCTTTTGATATCTTTAAGAGTGACAAGACTACAGAAATGGCTAAATTAAAAAACATGGAACAACTGAAAGAAGAATTAATAAGTTGAGATTTGTCTCTTTCTTTTTTTCTGTTCTTTGTATTCCTCATTAAGAGATAATGCAGATAACCAGCAAATCAATTAAGTCACAAAACAGATATGGCACTCAATGCCTTCAACAGTTTTTTTATTAGATTTTGGAATTCTCTTAACTAAAAAGAACTAATTTACTAAAGATAAAATAATATGGAGAAGTTTTATGTTTAATTAAATAAGTCTCATTAGATTTATAATTTCTCATTAGATTAACATCTGAGAAAACTTACAAAAATGAAAATTTACACATATTGAAAAAGTTAGGTACTTTTAAAAACTGCATAAAATATCTACCTTTGAGATTTCTGAATGCTAATAATTTTAAAATGTATTCTCTGTGCGTCACTTTTATGCCTGTAGGAAATGATACAATGCAGCACACAACTAACCTAATGCATTTGGAGTGAATATTAGTTACCTGAAACTAGGTGAGAATCACTCTCACCATAAAGGGAAATCACCTATGAAATGTCATTGAGTTCTGCATTATAAGTGCTAACACCTTCTCAACTATTGGTTAAGAAGCACTAAACACGAGTTTTCTTAGTGTGTTGAATACTCTGGTACAGAAGCATAACTGCTCAGTGCAACACAAGAACACAGAGAAATTTAAGCCAAAAACACAATGAATAGAAGAAAAGTAAAGTTGTTATTGGCAATTATAGGCAGAGGGAAAGAGAAATGTTTAAAAACAATAGAAAGACTAGAAAGGTTAGGAATAAAAATAAAGTGCTTATCTGCTGAGCATCCTTTGAGCACAGGGGACAATGATACGAAATGTAGAAATAATTGAGGGGCTGGGAAAATGGATCAGTGGAATAAGCGCTTCACTGTCAAGTGCAAGGGAAGGAGTTCAATCCCTGGTTCTTCCAAAAAAGAAAAAAGAAATAATTGAAATGATAAATGCATATAGCTAGAAGAACAATACATACGTTTGTGAGTTTATTTCCACCACACTGACAAGCTTCAGAAATTCACTACTGATGTTTCCAGAATGAATGAGTACAAATTTAAATATACTTATCTTCTTTTATTCATTTACATTTCATATTTAATTCTATACTAGTGTTGCTCATAAGCTCTTCAATATGAATGCTACATTTGAGAAATAAATAGCAGTAGCACAATGGCTAGAAGGAATCACATCACACTACGTGGATTTATCCCAACAGATTGTTAATTCAACAGAAGCAAAAATGAACAACTCTAAGTCATTATTCTCAAAACTTTTTCTGAGCTTGTAAGTGAAATACAATGGCCTGAATTATTACTTTTAAGTTCCATATTCTCCAAAAACGTTTGTAAGGACTGATATGGACTATTGATATAATTTGAGCACAGGTTTTACCAGCGATAACAACAATTTCTTTTACCAGGTGTACTTCAAAAGAGTGAAAACTTATATTGCATTGTTACTCTATGATTCATTAATAATTTAGCCTTCATCGGCCTTTTTCCTGTCATTTTTTATTTGTAATATCTAACTAGTAAAATATACTAATTGAAAATGATAAAGATTCACATTGAATTCTAAGTACAAGATTTGACTGGCCCCGAACAAAATATCTATGTTGAGAAACCATTTTAAAATGCTAAGGTGTTTAGTGTTTAGATTAATGCTGAAGATATACTTATTGATTTTATTGCATTGATCAAAAAAATATAACCACAAATATGCAGGATGATTGTTGAATGAGTTACAATTTAAGAAACAAAATCAAAATCATTGGTTTTAAATCATAGAATTTTATTAATTTATTAACTTAGACCTATGTACAACTTACATATTTTGATGAGAATATGTATTTTATAATTTGCTTTCTGCATAGAGATTAAACTCAGGACCTTGTACTTGCCAGGGTGGCATTTATGCCTCTGAACTACCTCTCTGGCTATAATTCTATTTTATATAGAGAAAACATTGTCTATCATTTCTCATTAATGCCTGTGTGTTAAATGGGTGTACAAACTTACATATCATTGATGTAACAATGAGAAAATAATTATTTTTTCTGTTAATGGAAATTGAGTTTGTTTCAAATATTTTTATGACACTTTGTCCTTTACATTCTTATTTATGGAAGTAGAGAAAACACATAATGACAAATGCAATTTTAGACAACAAAGGCAAAGCAGGGAATGTCATAATCTCTGATTGAAATTATATTACAAAGATACTCTGGTTAAAAAAAAACAGTATGGCAATGCTGTATTTCTAAAAGAAATAGAATTTTAGGATCAGTGGAACAGATCAGAAGATGCTGAAACAACTCCAAATGCACTCAAACATCTTATCTTTGACAAATGGATCAAGTATTTTCACTGGAAGAAACACAGCCTCTGTAATAAATGCTGCTGGAAAAAATTGGTTTTCCACACTTTAAGACTAAAACTAGATCCATGCACTATTCTGAAATTAAAACAGGTCAATGTTATTATATGAAAACAAAAAAAATTAAATCTGCTGGAAGGAGGCTGGGGGGATTTTTCAGTAGAATAAGTGCTTGCCTGGCAAGCACAAGGGCCAGAGCTCAATCTCCAGTTTCACCAAAGGAAAAAAAAAATCTGCTGGAAATCAAGATATGTAAAACATATGAAAATGTAATGTAGGCAAAGATTTCATGAACAAAACCTGTTAACATCGTAAATACTACAAATAATCAGTAGTTGGTATCTGTACCTAAAAGCTTTTCTAACAACAAAAAATTATCAATAGAGTAAAATAATCACCTACAAACTGGGGAAAACCATTTAGCCAGTGGTCCCTCAAACAAAGAACTAATATCAGAAATGTATACAGATTTGGAAAAAAAATTAGACATCCCCCAAAATTTAAAGATTCATTCCAAAAATGGGCATCAGAAATGAATGCACACCCATCAGAGGAAGAAATATAAATGGTAAATAAATGCATGAGAAATTTTCGAAATCAATGGTAATCCAGGAGATAAAATGGATGTTGCTTTTTAATGAAAAAGTATAATGTGTTTAAATTCCAACACTTCTAAAACTTCGCTTAAAATATATAAACTTCTAAACATAAAAAAACCTGTTCAAACTCTCTGCACAAGTTTGTAGCAGTGTCTTTACACGCCTCCATTTTTAGATTATACAAATCTTTTAAAAGTTTTTCAGTCAGAATGAAGGAATAGGGACTAGGCAGATAGCTCTGTGAAATAAGTGCTTTCCTGGCAAGTGCAAGGTCTTGAGTTTGATCCCTGGTACCACAAAAAAATAAGGATTGTATCTTCATATTTTCAAGTCTAAATGTGTATATATCATAATAAACATATTCATTTTTCATGTTAACTAACTGTAACTTATGTGTATCACCGTGTCTATATTCTGTTTTTGTTCATATTTCCTTTATTCATGTATTGGTAACTTTGATTTTTTATTAATTTCAAGTTATTTTGTTGTATATGTTTACATTACTATTTAACCTGTCATTTGTCCTTTTTTCTTATTTATATTGTTTTTCTTCATTTTATACTATACGTTTTTGAAACTGTAGTATTTACTTTATTAACCCTTCAGGTATCTCTGATTTTACTGGATCTAAATGGATCAGAATAATTCAAAAATTTTTCTCTGACTTTTCTAAAGTTATTTCAAAGTGTTTACAATATTTAAAACAGTTATGTAACTAAATATAGTTAGTTGAGCTTGAGTACTAGGTAGAATGAGTATTAAGTATTGTTGAGATTAGGTAGAGTTTGTTTCAGTTTAAATGGAAATACACAACCCCCAGCTCCACCATGCCTGCTGGACATCCTCCCCCACCAGGAGTGGGCTGAGACAGCCGTTGAGAGTGAGCACTGTGCTACAGGCCTGTAAGCCCCGCACTTGGGAAGCTGAAAAACAGGAAGGATCTTTAAGAGTCTAATCTGTATAGTGAGACCCTCTCCTAAATGCGTAAAGAAATAAAAAATATAATGCGAGGTAACCTATGAGCTTATTATAAAGCTTATCATTTTATATATTTGAAATATTAAATATTTCTAAACTAACTTCTATATTTGTATTAAACTGAATAAATGTTTTGTTTTATTTCATTCATAGATTTTGACATCATAGATAATCAACTAGTGTAGCTATTTTTAAAGCAGTTTGCCAGTTATATTTTATAGCACAAGTCACCTGCAATTCATATCACAGTGCTTAATAAATTGTCTGTTCAAAAATCAGGTAAATTGCAACAGTGCTAGTTTCTGTTACAAGGAACCTATGAGAGGATCCTCTTCTACCCAGAGAGATATTTAAATATTAAATCTATTTATTTACTTATAAATAGAGATTCCTAAACTACACAGACACTTCATGATTTTCAAAATACAAGTGAAAATATTCAATATTCAATGACAATATTGATATTCAATGATAGCTATTACTGCAAGTGTGCATCTTTTCCCCAAGGCATGACAATTTTGAAAAACAATTTTTTAAAGAAATATTCATTCTAATTGTTTTCCAAGAATGTTTTTATATATAGAATTTCTACAAAAATACTGAAATAACTCTTGCCAGAGCTTTGTAGACAAATGGTACTGATGTTATTAAATACAGTTAATTTTCTTGTTGGTTTAATTAAATATATTTCCAGCCTCTACAAGTAAGATTTGCAGAATTTTGTTTGTACCTGAAGTTTTGTATGATTTCAGAAGGAGCTATAGATCAATGTGTTGTTTCTCACAATGCAATCAGCAAAGAGTAGCAGACAATAACATGCCTGATTACTAAAGTAGGAGATGTAAATTTTCCTACATTTCTATGCATTAAAAGTCTCAGAATCCCTGAATTTTAATATAAAATACAATGAAGTATATCAAATCAGATTCCCTTATCTTGTCTAGGAAAAATGTGCTTAAGTCAGTATGTGAATTCTTTAAAGGTTAAAAAAAGGAAGAAGAAAAGTAAAGAAAGAAAACAAAGATTTAAAAAATCTTCTTGCTCATTAATTTTCAAAAACATCTCATTACATTTCAAAATCTTACTGAACTTTTCTGCACTCTCTTCCATGACTGAATTTTACAATATTAGTGTCAGTGTTGTCACCTCACCTAAAGAACCAAAGACAAAACTGGTAAATGATCCCATGGCAAGTTATACTCATGTAATTGGTTGTAGTTATACTAAATGTACAGAAGTATTTATTTTAAATGGTCATGCACTTCAGCTATGACAGTATGTTGGTTTAAACTTGCCCTATTCATCCTGATGAATAGTAGTGATACTCAGGAAGCATAAGCTATTAAAAATACAAAACTATAGCCTATCATTTGCCTCTGAGGGGAATTCCACTTAAAATGAAGCCCCAAATTTTGCAATAAATGCTGAAATTCAGATATTATTGTGCCTGAGAGACCAAAATTGATTAAGACATAAAATTTCACTAGACAGCTTAAGCAGTAAGAAAAGAAGGCAGTTTTCTCATTTGTCTTATAAGGATTCAAGTCTGTGTCCCCTATTATTCCACTGTATATGGAGGTTGCATTTCATGTAAGTGCAATCAAATCACTCAAAGAAAATACTACAGTGTTCAACTATGGACCGTCTGAGCTCAACACCTTTTTCCCCAGTGTTTACAGGTTACATGACTGAAATATATATAATTTTAATGAGAATTAAAAAAATAATGGATAGCACTATAAATATTATACAAAACTTAAAAAATTATTTATTCAACAATGGTTATTCTATTGCACCTTGCTGTTTTCAAAGTAGCTGCTTAGATTATGAGGTATAAGCATGTAAAATTGATCAAAATGTACATTTTATGAATTTACTGCTGTCCTCAATGAGAAGAAATGAATAATATAATAATCATGGTTAACCTGTGAAATACAGTTATTCTTTTTTATTAATTTTCTTTCTCCTTTCCTTCACCCCAATTGTTCTTTTTTGAGATAATTTGAAATCACTGTGCACATAGTATGTCTTCAGGTTTCAGTGTTGGGAAAGGTACACTAAAATCAGTCCTATTCTTGTATTGTTATAACAATATAGCACCTAATATTTATGAAGACTTTATAAGGCTTTGTTTTGTGGGCCAGTACTAATTTGAAAATTTCAATGGTAGAAGGTATGTGGCATTATTTTTAATTTTTTTCCAGTTATTTTTATTTTTTTGAAATACAAATGTCAATCAGACAGTTTCAAGACACCTTAACCATACAGAGTCGATGAATTAATACATTGAAAACTTTCATAACATTTTGGTATTGTACAACGTGCATACATGATATTATATATACAGGTTTTTATATAGCTGAATTGTATCAAAGATTCAATAATTATTTACCTAGTGGATGACCATAGCACTAAAAGCCGACATAATATCCTGTCCAACCACCATTAGTGCAGATCTTGCCTCTCATAGAATTATGTAGAAGCACAGCGTTATCTATCCCAACTGTACTGTCTATACACACACATGAGGATTTTTTCTTTCTACAACCCTTCCTTTGTCTACACCTGCCAAAAGTGGGCACTCCATTGACATTCAACTACATTAGGTGCTTGAACTCGACACCACAATCCAACACAGTCCAGCATTCTGCAACCATAGGGAGTTATTCAAAGAAATTGTCGACCATATCCATTTACAGCTCAGCTTAATATTGTGGGCTCACGATGTATACTTCATTTTTATACTTTTCTGTTGGATGGTTAAGACCTAGATAGATCAAAACTTATATACCAACACAAGAACTTTATATTTCCTATGTGGTCATTGAAGTGTTCTCAGGGTTTATCTTGTAGTCCTGTACATTATTCCGTAGTTCCTTTGTCTGTATCATCCATGTGGATGATTGCTTGACCAGAATGCTCTCTGTGAAAGCCTGAGAAAAAGTTTTCTCTTCATGTGACTCTCCCCAGGCACACTATAGAACTTCAATCTCTTTCCTCTGTGGCTCCACAATCTCCTTGCTCAGAAAATTTGGAGCTTACCTGAGTCTCATGATATTGCAGTACAGGTTCTCCTATGTCCTGAGTCTTCGCTGACCTTGAAAGGCTAGGACCAAAATGTTGGCTGGCCTTGTGGCTCTTCTATTTCTCCAACTCTGAATTGTGGTCTTAGGTTGTTAACCATCCAGAAGAAAAGCTGATTAGTATCCTGCAGCATATGCCATTCACTTTGCCTTATCTGACTCAATTGATTTTACTTGTTGTACATTTCCTTTTGTATTTCTGCTTTTCGCTTGTTATACTAGGGAGACTATACGATATTTACACATGTGTGTCTGGTTTATTTCACTTATGAGTAT
>PVKA01004682.1:0-28176 GCA_004027165.1 Ctenomys sociabilis
GGGCGGGGGCGGGCGGGATGGAGCAAGATGGCAGAGTCGGCCGCGGTGTCTCTGGCCGGTCTCAGGAGCTGGGCGGGGGCGGGCGGGATGGAGCAGGACGGCGGAGTCGGCCGCGCTGTCTCTGGCCGGTCTCAGGAGATTGCAGGAGGCAAGGAATGATCAGCCGGGGACAACAGGTAATGGCAACCCAGGAGCAGATACTGAGGCTTCCTGTCTCCCAGGCTTTCTCCACGTTCCAGGAACCCAGACGGTCTGGATGGCTTCAGGGTGGCTCCCAGCACCCCCTCTTGGGACATCTGCTCCTGACATGAGCAGGTCTCTTTCAAGCTCCGTATCTAGCCCATCGCTAGGGCCAAGGAGGGCAAGCTAGGTGCACCGGGCACAACTGGGACAAGTGCCGGACCCGCCCTCTCATACATCATTATAAAGTTAAATAATAGGCCAGACGGACATGTCAGTATTTATCAGGGATTCATAAAACTCTCTACTTCTGGATTAAAAATGGGTTTGGAATTCAAATGAATTGAATCCATATTAAATGTGGTAAATATTTGGGGGCCTTGGTGTCCACGATCTTACTATGATAATGTGGCTATCAAGAACAAGTATATGCAATTTTGTCCCTATTACTACTGGAATGTTACATTTAGTGACATTGTTTTTCTATCTTAGTAGCCATTCTGACAATCTTCCTTAGTGTGTTCATTTTAATTAAGGCTTAAGGACATGCTTATGGATATTTTTATAGAAGATTATTAATTTTAGAGTGGAGTTTTAATTATCATAGTATTTGTGTTAATGTTGTATTTTATTTTATTTTTAGGCATTCAGTCAATAAAGGGATTAATGATAGATGAGTCTTTATAATACATGCATGCTATGTTGATGGAGTATGTACTATGCACCGCTATACTCTGATTTGTACTTACCTGAGAGACAGGTAAGTGGATAACCATTATATACAGTGCTGGAGAACAATGAAAATCTAGTGTTAATGTATCTAAATGATTAGATACATTAAACCCCTAGCCCTCTAGGGGTTTAAATTTCATTTGAGGGCTGGGGAGATAGCTTAGTGGAAAAAGTGCTTGCCTGGCAAGCACAAGTTCATGAGTTCAATACCTGGGTACCACACACAAAACAAAATAAATAAAATTTTATTTGAACTATTTCATTTTTAAGGAAAAGGGTCAAATATTTACTTTCCCGTTAAGTTTATCCAGTTCTCTAAGCTTTTCTCAAGGATTTTCCTTGAACAAGAACAAGTTCTTGTTCTTCCCAGGAGACTAATTGGTCTTCCTAGTAACCTTGAATAGATTATTATCTATCTAGAAACAAATGAAGAAAACCCCTATTGATTATTTTATCAGTTTGGAGCAGATAAAAATTGGTATGCACAGTAGTTCAAGGTGTTAGTGCATTGTGAGCCAATTTATTGTACTTGTGAAGAGGCATGGTTTAGGGATTCAGTGAGTTTCATTTTAAGTCTTGGAGTTAATGCATTGACCTACCCTTCATTGGAGACAGGTCAGGGCTGTAAGCATTATAAATTACTACAGGAGGTCTAAGATGGTTTGAGATTCCAGTTATATTTATTACTAAATGAAACAAGGAAAAGATTGTAAATTTGACAGTAGCTATAGGTCACAGTAGTGTCTGGGGTCAGGAGATATTTTGGAATATTTCTACTTCTTCTTGGATTAAATTATTAACCTGAAGTATAGTATTTTTTTCAGACTCTTTCTTAGTGGGGAAACTCTAGAACAACCAGTTTTGCCATGAATTAGAACTAGTAATTCACAGCAAAGTAGAGATTACATGGAAGATTTGTAATCTTTCTCTGAGTTCCCTTTCTTCCTGGAATGAAACAGTAGGTGGTAGAAATGCCACCTCTGTATTCCTACTATGAGTCAACGGGGACTGTTACAGTTCATAGAGTGCTGATCATAGGCCACTATACATCCAGTTTAAAAGAAATTCCAAATTTTCTTGGAATGATATCTTCTCTCTGAATCCCATATATTTCATTTTTAAGCCTCTAGACTCTCAAACCAATTGAACACAATCTGGGCCATTAGATACCTCTCTCATCTGGACCTTGATAACCCTTTTACATCGATTGTCATATTTGAACTTCTTGTGGCCTCAGCTGTTAGAGGAGGGTAAGAGTGAAACTGCCACAGGCTGAGGGCAAGCCCACTGCTCAGTTGGTTCCCTGTGCTGCTCAACACACAAAGGAAGCCTTTGCACAGATCCCCCTCTAGTGATTGCACAGTGGGCTGAGTACATTTGTCACACACATTACAGGAAGCCTAACAGGTCATTCCTTTGAGAATTACAGCTGGCGGAGTAGAACCTTCCTGACCTCAGAATCGCTCTCCTGGAACCATTCAGCTCACTTCTATAGGGAGAGATTCCAAAAGGAAGCAAAATGAACAGGGTCTGACTCTGACTCTCTTGTTTTCAAAGTCTTTGCCACCAACATGGCCCTCACTGTTCTTCCTATCTGAGAGGGATTCTTCTTTCACATGGATTTGTCACCAGAGTCCTGGCCCAGCCATGTCATATAAGAGCCAAACAACTTTATGATATCCTTTCTGTAGGCATCTTAGCCTTTTCTCCTGTGGTTGTTATTATCTCCTCCAATCATACTTCTCTGTTCTCCTCAGGCACCTCATTTCCATGTGACTCACGAAGTTGGCTGGTAATTCTCAAATTTCCATATGAAACAGTCCCTTCTGGAATATTTCATATATGCCAGCCTTGGGATGTCTCCATAGAAATTTGTTTGGCAAGTATGAAGGAATGATGAAGTATCTGTTTTAAACAAGAATTCCTCCTCTGACATCAATTCCAACAGGTGACTCTTATGTGAATGCTGTTAGTATTCTACTTTGAAAATCACTTTAGGCCCAATGAACCATTGCCATTGTCATTACATCTATAAAATGCTTTCTCTATTCCTTTAAATATTATTAAATGATATTACTGAAAAATATAAAAAAATATTTCACTGAAAGAAAAATAGTCTTGTAAATGAGCTTCTGAAGAATTACTATAGTCACAGTTTTAAATTTGCCACTTAAATCAGGAATATAATTGATAAAATTAATTAAATAATAGTCTCTTAAGCTTGGGGCAGAGAAATAAATTTATTTTTGGTATAATCTTGGGCTACTTTATAGAAAACTTACAAATTGTTGTAATTGATACTTTGTTCTTTACCTAAACAAAAAAGTCTTTGCACAGATCAAACTACAAAACAGGATGTAATGAATAAGGGAGATTATTGTACCCAAACTAAACTTCTTTGTTCAATCATTTTGTACAGTAGAACATAGATCAAGACCATAACATTACCTGGCAATTTGGTTAAGTATGTTGATTTTTCCTTAAAAAATATGAATTAATCTAATTTTTTCTTCCTTAACCAATAATTCATTGTATTGTATTAGATAACACAAGACTATTTTGTGAAGGATAAGCATCAATGTTGAGTAAATAAATTTCACAAATTTGTTGACTTGTCTTTGCTTTGTTAAAATAATCACTCATTGTCATATTTGAAGAAGTTAAGAGAGGAAAGAGTTCTCTGAAACTCTTAAAACAACTCACTCTACTAATAACATGGGAGGATCAAAACTGCAATGTTAGTCTGGAACTTGCCCTGTATGCACACTGTGTTCTTTTTCCAGAAGATGCAAAGACTAAAATTACCATATGTTTAATGAAGACCATTTAATCAATTTCATTTCTTGAAGATGTCTTAAAACCATGTGAGAAATCCATAGATTTCCATTGCAAAGCAGAATGCTCCAGGTGAGAATCGAGGGATTATTAAAGTTTTAGGCACAAAGCTGTGTAGTATATCATTTCACTTTTCATCAAGTTGTCTGTATTTCCATAAACAGCAAACAATGTTGAAGGTACATTTGATGAGCTCTTAGACCTCTGACATCTGGGATGCTTGACCTTGAGGGAAAACTTAAAGTTCCATTCTTTTGACTTGTTTGGTGTAGCAAGATATAAGGACATTTGAGTGCTTTTTAGACAGAACTATTTTTAAGTAGTAATTTTTGACACTGTGTGATGCTGAGAAGGTACCTTACATTCTTGAAGTCACAGCTTCTGCTTTCATAGAATGCACAGCACTGTCTCATCTCATAGTACTCTAGGAGGAATTGAAATAGCTAATATGTAGGATGTGCTCTGAAGAGCTCCTAAAAGAGAGCTTCACATAAAGCAGTCTTTAACAATAGTCAGTTACTAGTTGCTTTCATCTTGCCGCCAGATAGAGTGCAAGGAGGTATTTCAAAGAGAAGATGGAAGCCTCAGTTCACCACACCCACAAAGCAGGGTGAAGGTTGGCTGAGTTATGTCACAGAAAAAGAATTTCAATATATGTCAGTGAAAGGCACAACAGATTTATGTATAAAGAAACACACACTCAATGGGAACATTCAGAATGAGAAACACTAAGGTCTGAGGATAGAGGCTCTTATGTGGTCCTGGGTGTGTCCTCAGAGGGTGATCTAAGATGAGATTTCTTAGTATATGAGGTTACCTGAAACCATTTGTTGGATAAGGTCTGTCGTGCTTGCAGATCTGTAGTATTGGAGGAAAAGTTCAGCTCAATTTACAAGAGAAATCATAGACTCAATATATGGACTTACTGTGCCTGTAACTCTCATGAATTTTTGGAGTGAGTTGCCCAGAAGGGAAAAAATAAGTTTGAAGATGAAAAACTACTGTTTTAACTTAGGTGGCATTGATGTCCTGAAGCTGCAGTTGTTTTAAATACAGTTCTAAAATTACAACTTTTCACATCTCATTTCTATGTATTTTTATTGTTTTCTATACTGCCTTGAACTCAGTAGTTATTTTCCCCTTTGGAAGCCCTATCTCCTCATTTAATTTATATATATATATATATATATATATATATATATATATATATAGTCAAACATGTGTGAATGGGTATTAGAAAATGTAACATACTGTATCATTGTATTTCTTTTATGTTACTTTTCTAGTATTAGCACAGATTTGCTTGGAAAAAGAAACTTTCCTGAAGACATTGTGAGGTTCCAGCAATGAACAAGTCCATTAGCACTTTGGATCCACTGGGGCCCAAATCCCAGGACATAATGGAAAAAGAACATATAAGGTGTGAATAGTATTTTTGTGAGTGCAGGCATGCCATTACTCCTGAAGGAATTCAGAGTGGTTTAAGAAGTATCAGAATGATGTTCCTTGAAAGAGAAGAAGGATGGCAAGAGGGCTCTCAAGATAAAGAGGAGCCAGGGGAAATACCTTAAGTTTCCTATATAAATTGCTGATATTGATCCTATTGTCCTATCATGGAGTCCTGCTAGCAAAATGGCGTATAGCTGAACTATGGCTGTTCTTCAAAGTCTTTTTCTTTCACTTGCCTAGTCTCCTTGATTCCTCTTAATTTGAGACAGGAAATTGTCAATACCTTGGTGGAATTAATGTATTGTCCTGGGAAGTATTTATAATCTAAAGAGTTACATATAAATAAAAAAATTACAAGGGCTGAATTTTTTATGGTAACATATTTAGAACCAATGATTATCAGCCTGGAGAATTCCTCACTGATGATGTTCAAATGATAGATATCCACTGAGGAATGGACCATAAATGCTAAAGTCCAGCTTTGCCTAAAATGGGGAGAAAATGAGAATAAGATGATTTAGTGCTAAGTAAGTTTGTTTGGGACCTTTTTTTTATTAATAGTGCATAAAAAGAGGAACATTCTTTGGTTTGAAAATAAAACAAAATTCTCACTCCAAATCCAGAAAGCCCTTGGCTGTATGGTACTTTGCATTCTCTTAGTCAGAATTCATTTTCTTCCATGCTTACCTTTGATTTCAATTAAAAAAAGGACACCTTGCTTAATCTTTCCCACAAGCTGATATGGTGTATACCTGAGTGAACGGGACAATTTTCCTTATAAATTATGTATAAAATCCTTTACTGCTGCCTCTCACTTAGAGACTCAAAAGAAAATTCAATTTCTCTTAGCTTATTTTTTCATGGTTCTTGGGATACTCATTTCAGATTTTCCACTCAGTTTTATAAATGTCTTATTTATTCAAGCTCTTCATAGAGGAAAGTAATGCTGTGCATTGCAGATTTTATTACTTGGGACAGGTTACAATATCTTCTCAGAAGCCAAGACACTAATTGATTTTAAAGTCTCTGCAAATGTTGGGAAGCCTTGCCACATACTCTGGAGAAGGCAGTGTGGCATTATGGGAATTCCTGGTAGGATTCTGACTTTTTTCTCGGCTCCTGCCCTTCCTTATCCTGTGAATGTCTCTTGGACTTAGCTACCACACTGTGTAATACAGCAGCCCTTCACCTGCGGCTTGAAGCACCTCTCAATGGCTCTTTCAGTATTAGTCCAAGCTTTGTTCTAAGTCAATCTTCTGTGTCTCCTCTGGAACACTGGGTGTCTGTCATGATGTTGCGATTTAACTCATAGCCTTCCTTGGCATACTTGGCTTGGTGACAATGTCTGGCCATAGAAATAGCCAAGATGAAGTGGATACTCAATTGCTGTCTTTAGCCCTGATGGCCAAGTCTCCTTCAATCATGGTTTTGAGATACAAATAGCAACAACAGAAATGAAATCTGACCCTTTCCGGGGACCTCTGGGAAGGACTGTGGCCTGACAGGCTATAGATAGGTTCCTCCCACTAATTACTTGCCTCTTCAAGGGTGTCCTAGGTGACAAGGTTTAGGGTCTTCCTAACACCTTTGGGGTTACTCACTTGACCACCTTCCAGGCTAAGCTGATAGAAACCACTGCTTCAGTGATAGGTGGACACACTTCCCAGCTTTTAACATACAGATACCACCCCCTTTCTAGAGAAGAAACAGGAACTTACACCTAACATGGCAAAGACTGAGGCAGTATAGAAGCCAATGGGTGATATCCAGTGTGGCAAATTGACAGCTGGTAGCCAATTTGTAAAACCCAGCTGAACTTAACCAGTGAGGATGTGGAGGGCCCACCCGAGGATTTTTGCCAACAAAATTAGAAGGAGAACTGGAGAGAAAGAAGAGGTGTTATTGTGTGTTGTTAAGGAGCTGTTGGTTCTCTTGAAGCTGTTTTTCCTGAGGAAGCTTGTCTTGCTGGCTTTCCCTACATGAACTGTGCTATTCTCATTGTCAAAGGGAGCTTAGGATCTTGTTTCTGAAGATGGTTGTAGTTCATTTTGGGGAAGCTAAGGTCCTTACTTTGAGGCCTATTTCCTGGCTCCAGTACAGATCCCTCAGCCTGTTGGTACAGATCCTTCATCCTGCTGGCACAGATTTGTTAGCTCCCACCAGAGACCACTGGGCCTTCTTAGTACAGATCTGTGAAACAGACTTATATGAGACATTGTCTTGGGCTTTTGACCTCCAGTTGGATTTGTAGGAAACATTATTATGAGCTAGGTCTAGCTCTAGCTGGACTCATGCAGTACATTTCTGTGGGATTCAAGCTCTCAGCTGGACTCTGTGGGTCTTTAGTGTGTGGTCAGATTTCCTGCCCTCTTTTGAACTTGATTGTTTGGGTGAGTATTATAAAATAATCCTACAATTTATATGTCCTGTATTTGATGATTCCCTTCAAAACCTTGACTACAACACCCCTGAAGTTCTTAAACCTCAGGATTGTGTAATCAACACTGCTTCCCTCTTGGGACTTCCTGGAAGAGAGCAGCAGTCACAGTTTCAGCCCTGCCAGGTTCATTGAAATGTAGAGCTGACAATTGAACCACCACTTTTCCTGAAGTTTTGTTGAAGTGTAGCTATAGCAGCTGCAGGTGTTCTAAGTGTCCTCAAGTGCTGCAGGACATGTCTGCCTTGGCCACAACAGGCCTGAGACCTTGGCCAACCTGAGATATCTCCTTCTGGTGGCCACTCTTGATCACTTTGCCCGGTAACCTCCAGATGACTCAGAAAGCTATGTCCTTCTTTAGAAGTTCTCAAGAAGGTCCTGAAATATGCAAAGCCATGTGTGTCTAGCCCACTGCTGCTCTACATAAGCAGTATCCTCTCACACTCTTCTGATTAGTCAAGGAGAGCTTTTGTAGTAGTTTGACCCTTATGCTGCAGCACAGGCTCAAATAATAAGCTTTACTGTCGTGATGTTGTTAATATATTCAAGCTTACTTTAGTTAGTAGGGCAGAGCTGGTGTCATTATAAGAGTTGGTAGTATTAGGGGCTGCTAGTCCTCAAGCACCCCAGAGACCAGTGGCAGTTATCTAGTAGCAAAAAGCAGTGGCACTTGGTAGAGATCACAGGAGACACATGAAAAGGCTCTAGGAAGAAGTGGAAGCTGCTATACAAGTTTCAGAAAGCTACTAAAAGTTGCTATAAAGACAGCTACCAAGGAGATGGTAAATAAACCTGGAGCTTCCAAAATCTGTCAAGTGAAGGACCACAGATCACTGTCCCTCATAGCCCAGAGCTCAAGTAGATTCATAATTTCCATCCAAACATAGAAAAAAAAAACCCTTCGCTGATTGGCTAGGTCATAGGAAACTTCAAGATCACAGGAGACTATAGAGCCAACTTGTTGAATAGAATCGAGCATAGTGTGAATGAATGTGTTGGGCCTGATGAGCCGTAAGACAGTGTTTACCAGCCTTTCTTCCCCTAGGTTTGTGGTCGTGGTTGAGTTTGCTTTCATTTCTCTCATAAAAATTCTTTAAATATCCTCTCATTAGACTAAGGAATAAATAACTTTTATGTTTAGGGTCCTTTCCATATTTTCAAGATTGATCTTTATAATCTAATGAATGAGATTATTGAACTTAACTATTACCTAGTACTTAAATTGCCCTGAAAAAATTTCCAGCCCTAAACTATCATTTTGGCTGAACTTTATTTCTTGCTTTAAGACTTTTTATAATGTAACTGCATAGATGCTTTGATCATGCTTAACTGCTTAGATACAAGCCCAAGTGAAATGTCAAGTTCCATTCTTATACAACTTCTTGTTCTGGAAGTTCCAAAAACCTTTAGCTGAGTACTTCACCACCTTAGTCTGGCAATGGGAATTCCTTTGCATCCTTGTCTCTGAACTTCTGTGAAGACAAACAGATCAAGAATAGCAAACACACTGTGTTTATCAAAGTTTTGAATAACAGGCCCAGTCCTGCTTAACTGTTACAGGATACTAGGAAGTAAGATGCATTTCCTGACTGAGAACCAAGAGTCTGGCTCTACTGAAACATGTAAATGTATATGCTGATCCACAAGCATTCCACATCAGATAAGCAGGAAAGTGAAGAGCGATAATGATAGAGTTGGGCTTCAAGGGCCAACAGGAGAAGAGAAGTTGAATAAATAGGTTCCAAACCAAGCTATACAGACTTAGAATTTAAATAAGTCTCAAAGAAGTTTAAAATATTGTCAGTGTGACACTGACAGCTTTGCTTCATTCTATGCCTCCTCTTCTTTCTATGCTAGACCAGTCATTGTCTTAGTTTGCTGGATATAGGGGTGCTATGAGCTACGTGAAATGGAAAAAGAAAAATGATTAATTTAGGGTCTGCAGACAAAACTATCTCCACCACCAGCACATTGTCAGGGAGAAACATGGCACAGATGACCCAGAACTTTAGGGAAGATACCCGCATAAAAGACAGTGAAAATGCATCCCATTTGGAGCCATTCTCTGCTCTTGCTTGAGCGCTGACTTTGGCAAGCCCTCTCTGCTTGGGGTGTACAGAAATTCTGTAATTATATTCTTTGGAAACAGAAGTGCTTTTCTATTCTGAGTTTGTGAGCACAAACACAGTCATTCAAGGACACAGGTTATTCTCTGTCCTATGAATAAAAAGATGAGAAGAAACAATCTGAGGTTCAGCAATGAGGCAGTTAAGTTATATTTTAGGGAAGATTTTCCTGACAGTGAGGATTCATGGTGTAAAACAGGGTTTTAGAAGAGCTGCAGGAAGACAATGACGGTAGACGGTTCATCAACTGGAACACTATAGCTGCAACCTTTCTGAACGGGAAAGGGAAAATGGAATGCACATCCAGGTGAAGGCTGGTCATCCACAGTCACAAACCAAATCTAAAGCAAGCAATCTTCTGAAACAGTTCATGGTTTGAAGACGGGGGCCAAACCTACGTCTGTTTTGGGGTGTATGATAGCTCTCACAGACACTAATATGCCCACAGTATGTATTATTTAAAATGTTGTATTTGATATAGAATATTTCCAGGAACAGCTGATGATAAAGTTTATCACATTAAATAGAATGATCCCCATGAAATATGTAGTTGATATTGGGGGAATGGTGGGCCTACTGTGATTTTATAGGGCTCTCTTCTATAGAACCACCAGCCGAGGGCTCTAGCTCTCACATCCTCAGTCATTTCCCCCAAATTCTGAATTCTGTAAGATTTCTAACGAATACATTTCAACTGGGGCAGAAGTCTCAGCAGCATCATGGTTTCTTTGCTGCCTTTTAAATCATAGCTCGGTGGTCTTGCCCTTTGCTATTTCATGGATTTGCTTTCTCCATTTGTTCTTAGTTGATTAGGAAATTGCTGAACACAGAATTTCTCCCTGTCCATAAATATCTCCCAAGTTACACAGCATGAGGAAAGAGCTGCTATTTGTTTGGTTCACCGACTTGGGGACTTTTCGCAAATTAAAGGATTTGAAAGGATCTAATATGGCTATATCATCAGATAAATGGTTAGGGTCACGCTCTCCCCTTGGGGTTTTCATTTAAATTAGTGTAATAGAAGGTGTACTGGAGCATCCAAGGACAGGAATTAGTCCTCTCTTAGTAACCAGATGCCACAGTGTGGAGGATGAGCCTCACTTCTGAGTGTGCAGTTTTGCTTTGTATTTCAGAATTTCAAATTGTTATGCTCCACTGTGCAACATAGTTTCACCTCCTAGCAGAGTTTAGAAAAAGAATTGCTGTTTTTATCAGTGCTCTGTCACATATTGCCTTACTGAAACAAGGTGGGTTTTTGAGATATAGGTGGATTTCGAGGTAATATTCAGAGCGGATAAAATTTAGTAAGTCTGATGGACCAAAAAAACTTGTTGCACACTGTCTGTAGTCTCAAGTCCATATCAGATTTCTTCTTTTTGTTTTCTTTTTTTGAAAATGGAAAAAGTTCTCTGTAAAAGGAATTGAAATTTGATTAGAGGCAAAGTTGTACATTTAGGAAACCTCAAAGCTGGCAGGAGGGCAGGAGCATCCGTAGAAGTCCTTATTTCTGGTCGCCTGTGGGAGGAGCCACACAAACCTAAGAAATGTCATGAATAGATTGGAGAAGTGGTCCCTATGGAGTGAGCCATATTTCACACATTTGCAGCTGATTGATAGACCACTTATTATATGAAAATAATGTTATCCAAAGCTCCACAAGCTGTTTCTAATTGCAGCTCTGCCAGTAGAAACATTTGAAATTTTATTTTCTCTACAAAGCCTCTATCCGGAGAAACTCAAACAACTTAGCTGTGTTTCCCTCTTAGTAGTATCTTTTGGTTGTTTTGCTTTTATACATTTAGGATTGCTTTCAATAAGATAATCTGTATAAGACATCATAGAAAAGGGTTGGCATGATAGCTTAGCAAACTAAGTGCTTGCTTAGGCAAGTGCAGGGGCCTGGGTTCGATCCCTGGCAGCATGCATCGGCCCCGCTTCCTGGGCATGCTGAGCCAGTGATGGAGTTTGGGTGTGATGGTGCATGCCTGTAATCCCAGAACTAGGGAGCGTGAAAACAAGAGGATCACTACAATTCTGAACTGTCTGGTGGGACCCTGCACACCAAAAAAAAAAAAAAAAAAAAAAAAACTGACAAAGCATCATAAAAATACATTTGCATCATACCATCATACCAGACTTTTGTAGTCTTTGCTATTATAATTGACTATTATCTATATTATCTACTTGGTACATTATTGATCATGCTATTGTTTTTGTCTCTATTAATCAACATATATTTATTGTATTTGTACTAAAGGACCAATACTTTATCAGTTATACAGATGTGTGAAACAAGAAACTGAAAGCGCAGTTCCTGTGAAGAAGACTAATGGATGTGAAACATTTGATGAGTAGTTACCCAGGTAAATATAGTGCAATGAGTGTTTGGAAACAAGAAAAGGTAGAAAATGATAGAATGTTAGAAAGAAAAGATTCAGGACAAAAAACAAACTTGGAAACAACAGGCAAATTTAGAGGCAGAAAGGACACGTGCTGTAACCCATAGTTTAGGCTAGCACGCAAACCTTTCAAAAACTTAAGTATCCAAAAGTTATATGAACAAATATGAAGGAATGAAAACAAACAGGTAGAATAAGAAAAAATACTTAGCATTTACTATTGCGTATTAGCCCTTAGAACTAAGAGTCACATGGCATTGTCTCTTCAGAAAAAAAACTCAGGCTAAGAAAATCTAATGGCCTATTTGGTTAAAAACCTTAATCTCTATACTTTAAAACACTCCATTTGTCCCTTGCCCAACAATACCCCCTTCCTTGCTGTCTTCCATGACATTTTGCCATATGCTATTGAATAATAATACTCCGCTGTGATCTTTGATTTAGGAAACCTTCATTCATTTAACTTAGAGAGAAAAAAATGCAGACATGGCAAATCACCCCACCTGGCAGCCTCGAGGGTCAGAGCAGGAAGCTTGAGGGATACGTGTGCTTCTGGGGTCATAGAAGGAGGTGGGAATCAGGCTGGGCAGGGGGATATGGAGCTTAAAAGGTGATTTAGGACCAGCATACATTTTGACAGATTTTATATCAACCTGAAATGGTGGCCAACACTGGAATTTATGAGCCTTAGTAATCTAAGAATTCTGTACAGAGCAGCAGATGTTGCCTGCTGCTGCTGGTCTTCCAGGAATGAGTCTGAGTTACAACTCAAACATAAAAAAATTTGGGGTAGTATGGAAGGTGTACAATTTAGGAAAAATTCATGCCTAGGAAACAGAAGCCTGAGAGCCTGTTTATCTGTCCTAATCAGGTCTGGTGGAGGGAGGGTATTGTTGTAATGAAAATAAGTAGAATAGGCAGTTTTATGCCCTAAGTATTTATATCATCTATTAAAGATATTGCTATAGTCCCTTTGCAGTGATTTGCTGGGCAGTTAAATTCAGACTTCAGTTCAGTTTAACACCCTGAAGTGGTTGTTTTACATAATTTATGTTGCCAGGATTCTTTTTGAACTACCGTGTGCGACCTTCATCGGTTGAGGAGGAGACCGCACTCAGAGGCCAGCTGCGGCCCAGCAGGACCCTGACAGGACACTCACTGAACCTGGCCTTCTCACACTGTAATGGCAGCTCCAAAGCCCAGGGACTGCAGTGTTAGAGCAGAGTGACCTTGGAGTGTGGGACTCAGTTATGTGTTAATATGTCAGCATCGGTGAGGGGAAGCTTTTGGTGTGTGTACGACTTGTTTCCACAGAGAGGCTGTGATCCACAAACATGGCCATTGCATCTTCCAGCAGGTCATCTAGCTTTGTTCTTGGTTTCATCAGGCCTGTCACAAAGGTCTACTTGTCTAACTTTGTAAAAGGAAATGATGAGGAAGCTAGAAAGGAGAGGAAATATTATAATATCCACACTTAGACTTTGTGTGCTCTATTTATTATACCGCATGCTTCTCTCTGACATCCACAAACATTTCTTCCATGTTTATGCCTCCTGAATGTCTGCATTCTTATATTTTCCTTTCTTAGTTTTCTATTTATTGTGTCGCTCTACTCACCCTTTTCAGTTAAGATACAGGATACTAATACCTGTATTAGTATCCAATTAGTGTTCCTTCTAGGAAATTGCTCTTTCCCTATTCTACGGTTGTGAGAAAGACAGCCTCCTATTGCCATGTCTGCTCTCAGGAATGGACAATTTAGCTTCCTGCCAGAGTACTCTGCTACAGAGTGAGCTCAGAGCCATGCAGAGCAATGAGGATCCCCCTAAGATGTTAGATAGGTGGAACTGGGAGAAGAGTTGTCTTTACCTCTACAGTCAGAACCAGCCAGATCACTGTGTGCTCAGACAGGAAGATGCCGTATAAAGAGAGATGCTTCAGAAAAAAACACAAAAATGATACAAATGAAGGACCGTTTTGTATCTGAATATACAAAACTGTTAGGATAGATATATAGCTACTTTCTCTTAATTAAATGAAAAGAAAGATTTGTACTAATAATGTTTGGATATGATACCATGTCTGCATCTTGAACTATGTATAACGACTCTGAAGACAACAATATGCAATGTATTAATTGAAACTGTCCTACTAATCGGTTTCGAAACTGTCTCATTGCTATTTGTTTCTCAATAAAAGTAATTAAAAAAAGAAAAGAAAAAACACAAAAATCTGAGAAATGAGTACTTATTAAGTCTGGAAAGAGTATAAATCAGGAAGAGTATCCCCGAGGAGGACATTGTTCGAGCATTTGGTTACAGACGTGCTTAAAATAAGTGCCACTCCTGCAGTTGTCAAGTCATAAATTCCTATTTTTCAAATCAGACTTCAGTTATGTGCAATTGAAACTTGCTGATCTTTTCAAAGTAACTGTTGAGTTTCACCTCCCTTCGCCACAAAGCCTTCCTTGACTGCGTGCACCCTGTGGTGATTCCCCTGTATCTCTGGGTCATTTTCTTCTGGTCCAGAACTGCCCACAGGGATGGAAGTTTAGCTTTAATCCTTCTCAATACAATACCTAATAATTCTTATGCAATAGATTTTAGAGAACAAAAACAAAGTTGCCCAGTAGGCTCTTGGGAAATAACTTTTTAAAATGGTAGGCAAATAGTAGGTTGCAATATCATTTTAAATATTTATTTTTATCATTGATATTCATAGAACAGATAGAGGACCACTGAAATGATTTGGGGGCACTTAAGGGATCCAGAAATGCAGACAAGACTATTTGCATGATTTTCTGAAAAAGTTGCATTATCTCCTAGTTTAATTTTTTTTTTTCAGAACCAGGAATTGAACTCAGACCCTGTGCTTGCCAGGGAAGTGCTTATTCCACTGAGCCATCTTGCCAGCCCTCGTTTAATTTTTATGTAGCATGCTTGGTTTATTTTGTTCAGTGGGGTTCACCATCGTTCACCGTAGTGCATAGTTATACATCTCAGTGATTTATCTAGAAGTGTATTTCAGAGCGCTGTTGAACATTTATGTAAATTAGCAGTAATTTTTAGAAATCAAGTGCTACAGATCAATTAATATAAGAATAAAGAGATAATATTATGATATAATATGTCAGGGTAAGAAATATTTTTAATGACTCTGAGAGAAAGAAACCAGAGAGGAGGGCCACATGTTGCATGCTTTTATTTATGTGAAATATCTGGAAAAGTTAATTTATACAGATGAAAAGTAGATCATTCGCCTGGGACTGGGACGGGAAGAGGCAGCTAGTAGGAATGGGGATTTGGTTCATGACTGCTGGCTTAAAACTAAGTTTGGAGATAGCTTCAGAACTGTATGAATATACAAAAGTCACTGGATTGTATAACTAAAATTGTTAAAACTGTATAGAATGTTTATTAGTTTGCAAAGAGTTCCTTAATGAAATAGCAGATGGAGCAACTTAGACAACAGAAATAGATTTTGTTACACTTTTGGAGGTTGGAATTAGGAAATCAAGGTATGGCTAGCACTGGTTCTTTGGTTCTTTCTGAGGCTATGGAAGAATGACTTACTCCAAATCCCCCTCCTTGCCTATTGGACCATCATCTTTCTCCCATTCCTTCTCATCCTCATCTTTCACCTGTGCTTCTCTGGCTTCAAACTTTCTCTTCTTTTTCTTTTCTTTCTTTGTTTATCTTTTTGCTCTATCTGGGATCAAACCTGGACCTTGCTCTTGCCAGGAAGGTGCTTATGCCACTAGGCTATCTCCCTAGCCCCACACTTTCTTTATAAGGGCACCACACACATTGGATTAGGGTCCCATTTAATTTCATTTTCGTTCAGTTACCTGTATAAAGATTTTTTATCTTCTAACATGGTCATATTCTAAGGCGCTAGGGGTTAGAATTTCAAGACATGAATCTTGGAAGCAGTCAAAGTGAAATCCATGTAGCAGGTTCATCATATGTCATTAAAAATAGGAGGAGAGAGACATGATAGGATGGGATGGACAGGGAAGGGGAGGGAAGGAGGAACAGAAGCAAGAGTGAGCAAGCGGAGAAGTCAGGCTTCCTTGAGTAGAATCTTTAACTTTCCTTTTTAATGGTTCACGACTTGGAGAGGTGGTGCCAAATGGCTCCCAGGTATTGTCAACACTATCGACTTGCGAGCTGCCCAGCTGATTGCTAAAGTCCATTCCGGAAACATTTCTGTGCATCGTAGAGCTATGACCATGAGGTCTCTACCTGGTGGTGCCTTTCTCATTTCTTTCTGATGCTACTCCTGCTCTGCCTCCAAGACATACGCCATCAAGTAAACATCACTGCTACACTACATTCTTTCGTGTGATGTTTCTGCTTCAGAGCTAGGTGACCGAGGACTGAATCTCCTGAGACTGCGGGCCAAATCAAACCTCTTCCATTTCACATTGGTGTTCTGTTCCAGGATGGGAAAGATGACTTGTGCACCAGGACTCTGTACTTCTAGGTCTGCATTTATATAGTGATATTGTAACACTTGCAACATAGGTTTATTGAGGCATTAAATTATTGAATACATTTAGAAATTGTTAGAATATCATGTGACACATAGAACTCAGGGTTTGTTAACTGTAATTACTGCAGATGAAAGATGAGGCCAATTTGGAGTATTGTATGGAGGGTAGCATGAAAACTGGTGGAGGCTTCTGATGGCTAAGACCTGGTTATGCCTTTTTACTTATAGATGTAAATTGCTCCCAGGAAGGTTACTTGGCTCAACTTATCTATGGAGGTTTGAAAAACTTATCTTCCAAGGCCAGTGTATGTGGTGGGATCACCCCTTCATTTATTTGTTCGCTTCATATTTACGAAGTCTACTCATTACTGCATTTGTGACATTTTAAACAACTTGCATTTGTAAGGAGAGACATTACACTCTTTAGTGCTGGTTTTGTTTATCTTTTTTACTCCTTCACACATTTTTCAGGTTTCAATGGAATGCTTACCTGCCTTGTGCTGTGTTTTTGGTAATGTGACTTTTGAGGAGCAATTTGTAGTTTCCTGCCTGTTTCTGGCTATCAATCAAAATGTAAAAATTCCTTTCCGTCTAAGAACAGTAAATGTGGTCTTGCATCCGGAGGCCCCAGTTTCTTCCCAGAGAAGTGTGACGGATAACAGGGATGTTTGAAATCTAAGAGATCTTGAGGCGTACATGTCACCTCTTCCCCCCAACCCTCACTCAGGTCTGCACTGACTTTATTCTCCTTGTTTAAGTACAGGGCTTTGAGGCTCCTGTTGGAGACATACCATCCCCCATACTCAGGGACCTCTCAAACCCACCTGACTCCAGCTTAAAAGTGGATTTTACATATTATTTTTTCCCAAAACCTTGCCGCAAAAACCTCTTTCTATCTGCCTTACCAATACCAATTTATAATTCAAACAGACCATTATTTTCTTTAAGGAATTTATTCCCAAAATAAATCTTCTATAGCAAAGGCAAATGTTTTAAGAATCTGAAAATACATATGGCATGATTGCAGGTATCCTAAGATTTGGTTCAAAGGAAATTCAAATTGGGCATTTAAAACTACTTTCTATTACTTCCTATCACTATCTATTATGTGCACTATATTATATTTATTAGAAAACAGTAATCAGATGTCTGATGTTTTACTACTAAGAAAGGTAAAGATGCATAAAACACTGCCACAATCTTGGGAAATTTACAATCTTGTTGAAAAAACAAGAGAAACACTCATACAATACATGATGTAGATGTGGAAGAGGTTCCATAAATGAGAAATATGCACACTTATTTGGAACAAAAGAGAAAACTATCTTATACACAAGAATAAAAGCTTATTATGGACTGATCCATCTGATTGTACTCTTGTAAAAATCACTTCTACATCTTCTCTAATTTCCTATTATCTGGAGGATCATCGTGGAAGTAATAGGGATGTTAAACCAAACTGTAGGCCTAATGAGAATAGAGATGAAATTATTCTTTGGAGTAAAATAAATAAACTAAAATAAACCCATCTCCTCTAAGAGAATGCCCCAGCAGGTAGCTTCCTAATGAAAACAATGATTTCCAAGACGTTGTGCATTTCAAAAGTTTTGGCAAAGTGCTAGTTTCTCAGAGGCTGTTCCTTTGAAGAAGCAAACAATACAATGACTATAGCTTTGCCATCACCATCAGAAACTGAAAGAAATGATGAGGACAATTACCCACTTCCCTTGGCACCCCTCCCCCAAAGTGAAAACTTGGTCTGAGTGAGGCATGAGCTTGACATAACTAATTGGGGCAAATATGCAGCACAAGGCATGGGAAATTAACCACTGAAGTCTCATTAGCATTAATGGGAACCGCACAGCTAATTCCCTCCCTATTGTGCTCAATATTTACTTCATAATGTTTATCCTGACATTCTACAACTTTCAGCAGGAAGCAATGATTTAGGTGCATGGGGCTAACCATTCTGTTAGCTCCTCAGTCAGCTCTCGTGGGTGCTCATAGATCCCAGGTACAACCTGTGGGTGCCCTGGCTGGTTTGGAGGCAGTGGTGCTTGTCTTATAACCCTTTAATCCCTCTCATTTCCCCTGCCCTCTGCCTCCACTGAAGCCAACTTTACAAGAGGGTGTATTGAGCTTATCCTACTATGTTTCTCACAGAAGCTAGAATCCTGAATGTAGATATGAACACATGGGAAAGATCACCCTGTCTGGACAACAAAGAAAGGCACCTGCTCACAGCCTCTCTCCCTTTCTTTCCATTTTTAACACGCACTCCTTTAATCAGAATTGTCCATGGCCACAACTTCCCTACATTGCAATAAATCATTTGCCTGCCCCATTGCTAAGATTTTTAAGAGATCCGTGGAATCATGTAATTCAACTCTGTGCTTTGTAAACCCGCCCTTTTCCCAGAAAGTGCACAAATCTTAGATCACTTTTCCTCCACTTATTCCTCCCTGCCTAATAAATGTTTTGTACACATGAGGCTTTGGGCCACACCATGTAGTTTATGGCAACACGGTGGCTTATGGTGAGTGCCTGTCTTGGCATGTGGGCCAGAGGCCCTTGCTGTACCAGCTTGACCTCTGAAAAGGCTAGGGACTGAATAAGTAATGGCAATGACATGAGCGCTATTAGGGATTTGATTGACTTCCATTAAAAACTCAAGTTATGTTCAATATAAGCCAGACAGAGAGACATACATGCAGTATAACTCCAGGTTTATGAATTTCAAACACAAATCACATCAATTGTAGCATCAGCGATGTTGTCTAGGGGGTAATGGTTGACACAGTGCATCAACTTGAGAAATTTAATTAAGAAACTCAGCAGGGGCCAGGGTCTCACTTTGTAAACATCCTCATGAGCACCACACCTGCCTTGTGGGGTGAGTGGCCTGAAAGTATAAGGGAGGAAAAGAGGCTTGTTCTCCTTTCTGCTTTCCCTGTCTTCTACCACCTTGAAATGTGGCTCCTGTGCCATCCCACCCAGCCTTGGAGCCAGCTGATTATGGACTGAAGCGGAAACAAACTGGGAGCTAAATAAACCTTTCCCTCCTCACTTTGGGTGCTGAGTATTTTGTCCTAGCGAGGAGAGAAAAGTAACAGAGACAAAGGCATAAAACTAAAAATATCAAATAAAAATAGGTGTATAAGTACCGAATCTGGATAAGGGTTACAGAAGGCACATGGTAATGATCTGAAGGCATCCAAAGGGGAATTCTTGTGCTGGGAAGAACTTTCACATTCATTTGTGATAAATTATTGACTACTGACAAATCGTGTGTATTTCTTGAATATTTATTCATAATAAAAATTAAAATGTATAGAGTAAAATAGATGGGTTTCTAAACTTCCCCCTTTATGATGACAAGTTTATATATTACTACACTGCTGCTTTTTCATGTTAACCCGTGTGCTCCACCTAGAGAAGTTCTTTTCATGTTTTTCATATTTTTGTGTTAGTCCTATGTGGCAATGTGAGACCATTTAGTATGTTAAAAGAATTATTTTAAAATTTGTATTTGCATCAATGTTAGAAATAAAAGTAAGTAACAATTTTGATTGAGGTTTTGAAAGGTTAGTAGTTTATCAAGTGTTATCTTGCATGCTCCAGTGTTTGCCAAAAGTATATAACATGCCACTCTACCATGACCCAAGGACTCTGCCTTTGTGATAACGTGCTATTTACTATGATATTGCTTAAAGATTAGTAGAGGGACATTCACTAGCTAGGGCTATGCCAGTAGCATTTATTCTGAAATTACAAAATGAGTAACTATGTCAATATACTGGAAATTTAGGTGGGAAAGCCTCATCTTATTAAAAACTCATTCTTCCAAACCTTGCTTGGGGGTTCTCTAATGCAAAGTGTAGCCTTTCACCTGTCGAACCCTTGCTGGAATCCTCAGAAGGAGCTTTCTGGACAAGCATGCCGTCAGCAATGTTGTTCAGTGGGTACAGAGTAATAACAACAGTAATATTGATGCCCTGGCCTCATCGTCTGTTTTTTTCTTTAAAAATACATTTTAAAATTCTAAATTCATATCTTATCTGTCCTGGGGTCCTGTGCAGAGAAACTGGCTTATGTACTACATATTTGCATAGAAGCAATGAGAGAAGGGCCCAGCACCTGTGTAACAGTTTTGACCTTCATTTTCTGGCTGGTGTCACTTTCCTGACTTGTGAGTTTTGTTAAATCCATCCTCCTCCTCAAAAAGGCAAAATACAGAAAAGCTATTGTTTGCTAAATCTGAATAGCGCAGGGCCATGTGCTTCCTTTAGCCTGTTCCTTGTGGTGACAATAATTAGGTTTCTGACTTTAGGTTGAGGATCTTTCAGGGGGCACTTGAACTTCATTCAGCTCAATTTGATTTGCTCCAGACACCATGGTGAACATTAGATTTTATAGTCACAACCTGTAGATAGCAATAGAGAAGGATCAGGAGATGAGTTCAATTTATAAGATTCCCAGTTTTCGTTCTCTTTCTCTTCCACATTGAGTACAATCGAAAGCTAGTCTCAGGGTCTGAGGCCATCTGACACTCACTGCCTTCCTTTCCACTCTTCAAAGACTTCTGTGGCTCCTCCCTCCGACTTGGCATCTGCTTCCTTTGTCTGCAGGAGGACACATGGTACTTTATGAGCCACTAAAAGGATCAAAGTGACCCTGGGCTCACTGAAGATTTATATCATTCATGCACACATTTAATAAAAGCTGGAATTTGATAGTTCTTGGCAGTTTTAGATGAATTATTGTATCAGCTGTGTTTTGACTTGAGTACAGTGAAGGAAATGCTGGTGTTAACCCTTGCATCTGGAACTAGAATTCTACTACTATTTGGTGTAGATTTGTACCTTTTGTTATTTTTTTGTGACGTAAGCGAGTTATTGCTCATTCTTTCCCATTTTATATGCATTTCATACAGTGTTTTGCAAATGTGTTGGGCAAACGAATATGTTCAGACATTCCTAAATCAGAGCACTTGGTTATGAAATATTAGAGTCCAGGTTTTACAGAAAAGTATCTTGAAGTTGGAAGAGAACCTTTGTTTCATTGTAAAGTTTATCTTGTAATTCACTTAGTACCAACTCCTTGACAGTATTGTCTTTTTCTTTGTTATGAAAGTGATTGATAGAGATAAGATCAATTATGTCTGGGCTAGGCTGCTTTCCTTCTATCTCCCAGGTACTTTTCTAGGGACATCTTAACGGCAAGTGTCTCACAATTCTGAATATTCCAGATCAAACCATTACTTGTTAAAGAGGAATGTTAGTGGTTTTTTCTTTGAGCAAAATAGACAGTGGTGGTCTGTTCACCAATTTCTAAAACTTTCACACCAGAAGCTATGGCTGTGAGCTATCAGCAGGTGAGCAAACCTCACTGAGCAAAATTCCTTCTCTAAATCTCTTCCTGCAGGAGTGAGTGGATATGCAGATTGAGGGCAGAACTTGGTCAACATCAGCAAGTCTTGTAAAGAGATCAGATCAGCCCACCAGGGAGGCTCTTTAATTGTAACTTTATGATAATGCAATTGTCCCAAGTGCAGGGCAGCACTCAGCACCACAAGGCATGCAGGAGGACAGAAAGCCAGGCTGAAGGAAACCCCCCAGTTTAACCTTGACTGTTTCACAGGCTTCAAGGTCATCTGTCTGGTGATCTCAGGGTTCCAAACTGGTGATCATTGCAATTAGTGTTACAGCAAAGTGTCAACACATGGGATCTTCTGTATTCTGGGAACTTTGGCACCAGATTTTTCCCCAGAAATATGAACAAGAGGAAGGGCAGGTGCCATTTATGATCTTCTGAAGGTCTTTCTTTGAAATCACAAGAGATTTAAGCAAGAGAAATTCCTCAGGCCTAACAGGGAGATATAAGCTGGAAATACACACTTAGGGGACTCCTGTGAGAATTCTTATATTCTAGCTACTAAGTAGTTACAAACCAGATGAAGGTGGCTTATCTCAGTGGGGTTTCAAACACAGTGTAGTCTTTATTGTTTTAAATACTTCTTTCAACTCTTTTGTTTCTCAGGGTTTTTTTTTCCTATTGAATGGTACATTCCAAAACTTCATGGCCAGGTTATTGGGTTAATCTGATCTAGTTGTTTTATTTTCATTTTTAAAAGGTTTTATAGTGCATCTTTACTACAAATAAATAATGATCGTATTCCTTGTGTAGTGTCGATACACGTGCACAGTATGTGAGCTCCCTTTCATTCCCTTCTCCCATCAGGCTCCCCTCCCTCCATTTCTTTGTTTTCTTCTCTTTTGCAAAAGATATCTCTCATTGTTACTCATCTTTTAGTTTTTTCTTTAGTGCCTTTATATTTTGAGTTTCTTGTATAAGAGGGATCATGGGATCCTTACCAGCCTGTGTGCTGATTTATTTCACTTAGTATTATGACTTCAAAGTGCTTCCATTTTTTTGCAAATTATTCACATTTACCCTTCTTTTTGAAGAGTAGCACTCCATTCTGTATGAATGCCACATTGTCTTTATCCGTTCACCCAGTGATGGATACGTAGGCCACTCCAGGACAGTTACCACGAGAGGTACTAATATAAATATGTGCTTGTATGTGACACCGTAATATGATATTTTGGGAAAATATCTAAATGGAAAATAGTTGAATTGGATAGATTTGTAGTTTCAGTTTTTGAGGGATTTTCATATTGATTACCATAAGGGTTATACCCAGTTTCTTTCTCATAAGAGCTGCCTTAAGGCCAGGCCAGACAGCTCAGCAGACTAAAGTACCTTCTCAGGTAGATGCAGAACCAGGGTTTGCTCTAAGACATGCTTTGCTGGACCCACCCCTCAGAGCATGCTGAGACACAGATTCAGACTGGGTGTGGTGGTATGTGCCTGTAATCCCAGTGCTGGGAAGGCTGAAAGCAGGACAATTAATAGGAGTCTGATCTGTGGAGTGAGACTCTGGATATCCTGTCTTAAATACATAAAAAAGAGCCACTTTTACCCTGAAGCCTTACGACCATTTGTCACTGTTTAATTTCTTTTCTATTTATTTATTCATTTATTTTTGGTAGGAGAGTTACAACAATTATTGCATATTGTTGTCTTTGTAGTGGTCATTCTTAGCACAGGATGCAGACATGATATTCTGTTCAAACACTATTAGTACAAATTTTTCTTCTCATTGAATTAAGAGAAAGTAGCTGTATATTGATCCTAACCATTTTGCATATACAGATACAAAATGGTCCTTCATTTGTACCACCTTTTTTTCCTTCAGTTTTCTCAGAGTTTAATTTCTCAATGATGGCCATTCTCTCTAGAGTAAGGTGGGAGTTCATTATTGTTTCAATTGCATTCTCTACTACCCACAATCTGCTTAAGCTTGAAACTCCAGTTGGCTCTTCCGTTTTCATCTCTCCAGAATATAGACCTGAGCTGTAACTCTGAAGGCTTTCAGTAGCACAGAGCAGTACCACTAGTTTCAGCTCTTGCTCCATTCTTGGTCTCTCTCTTTTTTTTTTTTTGCTTAAGGGCTAGGGTAATGGATTAGAGCAACAGAGATCCTTTTGCAAAATTCATCACATACACAGGGGTGTGGAGACCATAGCAGCATGTATATGGTTTATTTTGATTATGGAAGTAGCTGTTGTTCTCTTCTAGTACACATGGTTTCTATGGACAAGGTCCAGTCCCACCCTTCACCTTTCCATCACTGAATGTCTGTCATAGAATAGTTTCTTTTGCTTTATAGTAATAGTAGTAGTAGTACAGCAGCAATATTTCATTCACCTCGTCCCATTCTGGTTAGATCTTAGCTTTGATCAATCCATACCTCACTAAGAAGTGACCTCTCCTCAAGATGGAGCTACTGAGATGGAGCCTTGTGGAGGGGGTTTTTAGTTCTTAGAGCATCAGAGTGGTTTGTGAGATCAGAGTATCTTCTTCCCCTCTCTCTCTCTATTCCTCTTCTCCCTGCTTCATCCATCCATCCTTTTTCTTCTTCCTCCATCCCTCCTTCCTTCCTTCCCTCCTCTTTTCTTCCCTTCCTCCTTCCTTCCTGGCTCATGACATAAATTGTCTGCCCCCTGTAGACACCACAGCATTGCCATTCTGTGCCCTCACTACAAGACCAGTGCAATGGGACCACCAGATTTCAGTCTAGAACCTCTTGAACTGTGAACTATTTTTAAGTTCATGGCCTCAGGTATTTTGTCATAGTAATGAAAGGCTAATATAGTCTTGCTGTAGCAATATCGCTAGGAATCACTGAGGAATATTTTTGAATGTACTGCAAGCAGATCACAATCATCATCACATTCCCCACCTCACTCATGTCTCTCCCATGCAGGCTTCTTCAGAACAATGAAAGGCATGTGTCTCGATGTACTCATGACTCCTCAGCTCCCAGGCTGAGGGTGGAAATCTCTCTCTTGGCATAATTCTCCTGACACTCCTACCTTTGCATTCCCTGGCAGGGAAAGTGTGGACCTAAAAAGTTTTACCTAGAATGACTAATTTCATTCATCCTTATTTCTTTTCCAGTAAGTTTAGTGTGGTAGATACTGATTAAATGACAAATGAACAAATAAAGGGTTCATCAGATTTTCCTTATTTATAATACTTAAAAAATATCTGTTATGTAATCTTCAAATATTATTTTAAAGAAAGATTGCCTAGCATGTATTTCTTAAATATAATCAAGGAAAACTACAGATATTTATCATCAGGATGAGTAAGCAAGAAGAGAGGGAGGGGAATGCAAGCAATGTGGACAAAATCCATCTCTAAATGCCAGGAGAGAAAAACAAATCAAAAAGGAAAGCTTATACATTTACGAGGTTTTCTAGATGTCACACCTAGGCAAGCAATGCTATATAAAATATTAAGCAGCTCTAATGCTGACTGAGGAAATTTATGAAGTCTAGGATGCCCTTCTTAAATCACATTCACTGCTTACCTCTGTTTCTCACTCTTTAACCAAGCTTCTCTGAGAACTTACATTATACCTCTTTGTTTCTTTGAATTTTGTGCAGAGACAAAAACTATAAAGAAATGAACAAGACCGGGGGAGACCATTAAAATAGAGAAGATCTTTGCTGGGGAATGTACAGAGCTGCTCTGGGCTGGAGGTCTTTATTTTGATGTTGAGTTTGTTATCATCTGAAAAGAAAAGCATATTGCCTCTTCATTTCTTCTCACCTAATGCCGCCACTTATTTTTTCAATAAGTGTTTACTTAGTAGATTTTAAATTGCAAATAAAGTGCTAGAAGCCATGGGATTGAACATTATACAGTATATTCCTATGCATTTAAAATCTTTAGTTATATCTGAGAAAAATAAATATATGAACAACTAATATACTAAGTTATTAGGAGATTAGGTTCATAATTAATTGCAGAATAATTTACATGAGAAAGAGGAAATTTTATTGATGAATTCATTCACTCATTCATTTTAGGGGAGAATTTTATAGTTTATGTTCACCAGCCTTCATGTTCCCCTCACCCCACCTGATCCTCCTTGGCTGAGTTCTGGGGATAAGACAGAAGTACTTTTTTTTCCTAACATGTACTAGACTTTCTGTTTGTTTATTTTTGCCAGGGAAGAGTGATAATTATTCAGTAATTTTCATGCTAGTGGGGACTGTCCATAATGTAGTTTTAGAAAATAAGCACTCTGAGGGAGTAAAACTGCAAGAGATTTGAGAATAATCACAACAGACCTTTTATATGAAGTAACCAAACCAGATTTCTCTAAGAAGTTGCCACTTGAACCAGTGTCTGAGCTAAATCAGAGGGCTGCCATGCTCACATTCAAGAAGGGCAAGAATGAAGAGAGCCTGTTCTACAGATTCTCAGGCAAGACAGAGCCAGCAGGTCAAGGAGTGAGTGAGGAGGGTGGACTGTGGTAGGCCACTCAGTCTGGACCCACAGGCAACCCACGACCATATAAGGTTTTAGAGATCCAAGGTAGGAATTTGGATTTTATTCTGAATGTGACGAAGTTGGAGAAGGACCTCAAGAAGAACGCTGGACTGTATCACTTTCAAATGCTCATTCTCCTAGCAGTGCAGAAGATGTGTTGTCCAATTTTTCCATTGCCGAAGAAAAATATCCTCCATGCACAGGTTAATGAAACACGTGGTTGTGGCTGCAGTCTACTGTGGGCTGGCTCCAGACAGGAGCATTGTACCAGGAAGATATTTTGTAGCAAACTTGCTCCTGGAGGCCAGGAAGCAGGGCACAGGGGAGCTGGGCCAAAGAGAGAGACGCCCTCCTGGCACACACTGCAGCTATCCGACTCCTCTCGCTGGACCTCATCTAACAGTTCCGTCAGCTGCAAACATCAGTGAATAACCCCGTGGATGAGTGCAGGGCTCTGTGGTGGAATGACTAATGCTCGTTTGTGATGCCCCCAGGACAGCATCAGTGTGGCGCTGGGTACGAATGGCCCACCCGAGGGGTGTGGCCGACAGCATACAGAGAACTGGAAGATGCGGAAGATGCTGCGCCGTCGGCCTCCTAAAGAAGCTCTTCGTGCTGGCTTTCCTGATGTGGACCCAGCTGTTACGTTCTTGGGAGGAACTCAGGACCTCGTTGGCCCTGAGGATGACTGTGGTTCTCTCTGGGCCATCGCTCGTCCTTACTTGAGCCTCAGTTCCTGGCTCCAGTGCAGATCCCTCAGCCTCTTAACGCAGACCCTTCATCCTGCTAGCACAGACTTTCTAGCTTCCACCTCTGACCGTCAGGCCTTCCCAGTGTAGACCCTTGATACAGCCTTGCATGAGACAATGCAGCTGTCACATGTGGCAGATAAACAAGAGGAAAGAATCAACAGGATCTTGATAAGGCAGTGGGTCTAGCATCTATTCCTTATATCTATTGAGTAAGGAATTAACAATGAAGGAGGAATTATTTTACAAAAATAATGAGTTTTAAGATATATGTAAACTACTCAATAAAAGCTGCTATGTAGAATTTTATATGATCTTTTAATTTAACAAAAAAGATCTGGTTTTTAGATAATGAAACAAATAAAGGCTTGTAGTATAAATATGCATAGCATTTAAAATCACAATTGAACACTTATGAAAAAAACTAGTATAAAGTACAGAGAAATGGAGTCAAAAAACATTCATAGAGAACTCTGAAAATATCTAATATGTGACAGTGAGATGAGATAAATAACCAGAAAGGAAGCTACACAGAAACAGTGAACAGTGAGTCGGAAGCCAGAAGACACAACAAATGCATGTCTCCATTCACTGGGTTTGGTGCTGTAGACCATCTGTAGATCAGATCATTACTTCCTTTACTCTCTTGCTAATGTCATCCAATACAGAGACTAAGACACTGGCTGCTATAGTCAGATCTTGAGATGTGTGCTTCTTAAAGGCTCCTACACCACAATCCAACACAGTCCAGCATTCTGCAACCATAGGGAGTTATTCAAAGAAATTGTCGACCATATCCATTTACAGCTCAGCTTAATATTATGGGCTCATGATGTATACTTCATTTTTGTACTTTTATACTTTTC
>PVKA01004682.1:28276-42155 GCA_004027165.1 Ctenomys sociabilis
GATCAAAACTTATATATCAACACATGAACTTTATATTTCCTATGTGGTCATTGAAGTCTTCTCAGGGTTTATCTTGTAGTCCTGTACATTATTCTGTAGTTCCTTTGTCTGTGTCATCCATGTGGATGAGTCACGGCCAATGCTTGACCAGAATGCTCTCTGTGAGAGCCTGAGAAAAAATTTTCTCTTCATGTGACTCCTAAGGTAGTTGAATGTCAACGGAGTGCCCACTTTTGACAGGTGTAGACAAAGGAAGGGTTGTAGAAAGAAAAAATCATCCTGTGTGTGTATAGACAGTACAGTTGGGATAGATAACACTGTGCTTCTACATAATTCTATGAGAGGCAAGATCTGCACTATTGGTGGTGGGACAGGATATTATGTCGACTTTTAGTGCTATGGTCATCCACTAGGTAAATAATTATTGAATCTTTGATATAATTCAGCTATATAAAAACCTATAAATATAATATCATGTATGCACCTTGTACAATACCAAAACGTTATGAAAACAGTTTGCAATGTATTATTTCATCGACTCTGTATGGTTATGGTGTTTTGAAACTGTCTGATTGACATTTGTATTTCAATAAAATAAAAATAAACGGAAAAAAAGGCTCCTACATTAAATATAGTCCTCAGCTTGATGCAATGGAGAGGTGACAGGCAAAGTCAACTTTGAGAGAGGCTGTTGTGTGACGTCTTCTTGTTGTTGTGCACATGCCTTCCAAGAGAATACTGAGCTCACAACTTTCTTCTTCCACCTTCTTTTTCTCTTTCCTTCTAGGAGGCTAACAACCTCCTCCATTATGTGTTCCTGCCAAAAAGTACTGTGCTACCACAGACCCAAAGTAATGAGGTCATAATTGTGGACTGAAGCCTCTAAAATTGTAATCTAAAATACACTTTTTGCTTCTTGTTAAATTTATTTATCACGGGTACCTATCACAGATGAAAAATGGTCCTAACTAACAATAGTCCTACAAAGCTAGCACTTGAAAAGCTCCTTTCCACTACCCCAAGTAGACAGAAGATGGCACTGTAGCATAGCAAGCATGGATTAGGGACTATTTGGGGGGAATATCTAATAGGCTTTGGGATCCGCATCTCAGTGAGTGTCTATTGTCTCTCTGTAATATTGTATTTCCAAAGAAGGCCTCCATATCCTTTCTCCTGGGGACTGACCTGAATGATCATCCTAGGACAAACTTGCCTGTGGCTCCTGATTTGAATCAGACACCAAAGACACCCATCAGTGAATAGGTCTTGCATATTTATTCACCCACTCTCCTTGGCATCATTTGGAGCTGATTTTTATTTCCTCTATCACTGGTCACATCTCCTTCAGAGGAAAACAGCTCAGTCAAATTTTGGCAGCTATCTTGGCAACCGTTCCTTTCTCCCTCTCTTAAAATTGAAGAATGAAAAGAAGATCATGGGCCTCTTGCTGGTTTTTGATTCCACTGAATCCTATTACTATGTTTGAAAGTGGCTCTTGGACTAAATCTTTCAGTTTAGCATGATTCAAGCATGCCATCTATAACTTCCTTGCAACCAAACAACATAAAAGTTATGATCTGAATGCAACAAGCCATTCCATTCAAGCTTATGTTATAGATTATAAGTGATGTAGGACTTCAGAAAGGCAAAGAGAGGATTAAGAGTTCAGCACAAAAGGTCTAGTTAGGAGGTAAGATGAAACTAAATGGGAGAACAGTTGCTAGGGACAGGATATTAAACAGATATGGATAGCACGGACCTAGCTTTATGATGAGAGGGAAATGATAGCAAGGTGGTAGGTTGGATGTAAGTGTACTGTTTTCAATAGTGAAGCTTGAGATCTATTCAAGATAAAATTTCTTACCTGGCTTCTGTGGACCATAAAGACTATTCACGTGCCATATAATTAAAAATACATTTTAGCTTTTTTTCCAGGTTCCTGGCAGAGATGACCTAAAATCATTTAGTTATTGATGATGATGCATTTTCAATTGTTCTGAGTTTATGTAGGGAGGCCTTGTGGGAAGCTACAGGATGATGCTGGTCATCAGAAAGACCAGCATGTGCCAGAGGTAAACTTTAGGCTCTGCCCTGACTTTCTAGGAGAAGAACGGAGCTGGAAAATGGGTCATAAAAGCTTTCAACAAAGGCGTTCAAAGAGCTTCTATGTTGAAGCAGTGAGAAGGGGATGTTTAGTGCCTAGAAGCTCTGTGCTGTCTACCTGCACACCTTGCACTATATATCTCTTTTCAAGTGGTTGTTTCTGAGTTGCACTTTCTATGGTAGGACAGTGTAGGCAAAGAAAGCACTTCCTTGAGTTTAGGGGTAATTGGTGCTCTACTGAAATCCCAAAGGAGGTTGTGAGCAGCACTCTAATTTGTAGTGAGATGAGGACAGGCTGAGAATCTCACTTGTGGATATTGTTGGAAGCAGGAACAGTCTTGTGATGTTTAAACCTCTACCTTGTAAGATTTGACACAAATTTTGGGAAGACGTGTCATAATTGAAGCTACCTAGTTGTCAGTGAATTGGTCATTGTTGGATTTCACAGACACATGGACACATGCACACACACCAAATACCAAACTAAACCAACCCTAATTCTTTCACTTTTCAGTGAAGTACTACAGATTCAAAATGGTAACAGGGCCCAGTTTTGTGTGGTTTGCCCATGCTTCTATCAGTGGATCTCAAAAATAAATATGTGTTCAAAATCAGCCAAATGACCCAGCCAATACTGCTCCATTAAAACTATTTATGCTCTGGTCCTCCCTGGGATAGCCTACAACAGTGATGGTGAACTTTTTAGAACATTTGGTGACACAAACAGCCTGCTGTGTACATGTGCACAGGTTCACCACCACTGCCCTGTGGGAAAGGGACAAATCTGCCCTGTGGGTCACTTGCTCTCCAGCATGAGAATACATTAGGGAGTCCCAGGGAGTAAGTATAATGAGGATAAACATGGCAAGTGTTCTCTCTCCTTTTTCCTTCTTTCTTTGTAAACTGGAGGGACTTTAGCTAATGCTCCATAAAAACTGGCTTAATATACAGTTATTACAAAGCTTCAGATTTTTGACAGATTAAGTGCTATTAAATCACCTTACTGTGAAGGCACTGAAAGGTCACAAGATGAATTAGTTCAGTCCACCTTCTCTCAGTCTTCAGAAACCAGCTTCTTTCAGAGCTACCTTCCCTCACTAAGAACAGGAAAGAAGAATAAAAGAAAGAGGTGGCGGAAATTATGACCCTCTAAATGTCTTTGAGATGAGAGCCTGTGAAGAATGGGGCTGCCTCGCAGGGGAGGCAGATGGGATTTTATCAGCTTGGAGGGGAATTTTCTACTTTCCTTTCCTCCCTTTGGTTGACTGTGATACATAATGTTGCATTTTGCCCTTTAGGAAGAATTTTCCAGTTGACAGAACCAACAACCATATCCTGTTCCAGTGCTTGGGAAAGAGAGGCAGAAGAAAGAACTTCACTAGATTCCATATTTTTAACAGCACCATCACAACTGTTTCTTAAATTTCTTCTCTTTTTGTGTTTAGCTGGAGAACTGAATCTCAAATTTATATGGTATATGATTGTTTATAAGTGAAGCTTTAAATCTATCTATCTGTTGCCTATCCATCTGCCTGCCTGCCTGCCTGCTTGCCTGCCTGCCTGTCTGTCTGTCTGTCTGTCTGTCTGTCTGTCTGTCTGTCTGTCTGTCTGAGAAATCCTATGCTTCAAAGATTTCTGGTGAAAAGGAAGCACGAGAGATATGGTCACTGAGGCATGGCAAGACTTGTCAAGGTTTCCTAACAGGCATAGCTGTAATTTGGAAACAGTAGCAGTATTTATTTTTCTGCTTTTTTTTTCTTGCCTGAAATATACATTTACAGAAAAATATCAAACAGGAAAGGATGAAAACCAGTTTGAAAAAAAGAGAAATATTTTGTACAGTGGAAAATTTGGAAGTTTTTTTTTTCATGAGAACAAAACTGATATAAGCTTTAGGGGTGGTGCTTTCCTGTCTTGAAGACATTTGAACAGAGAAGACATTTAGAGTGGGACAGAAGACATGATTTTGAATGTAGATTTTCAATAAATGTAAACCTATTTCAGAGAAAAAGGAGAAGGTGCTGAATTGTTGAAGCAAAAGGAAATAAATATTTTATTATTTACTTCCCGATAGAAGGAGGTAAATACTTTCTACACTGGCCTGGGCCTATCCCGGATAATATCATATAGTGAGATTTAAGAAATCCATGGCTTATACCTGTGTCCACGTGTTTCTGAGTTCTCAAGTCTCTGACTCAAAAGGCTATACTCCTCCATAGCTAAATTTGACTTGGCATATATTATTCAATTCTTAAGTTTGTTTCTTTGATTTCATACAATGGCTTAGGAATTGTTTGTGCGCCAGTGCCAAGTGACCTTCCTAAGTACACAGCAGTTTCATGAGGTGGACTTCACGGGTGTGTGGGTGGTACAGGCTGCCCATACATAACAGCAGAAAGGTAAAGATTTTTTTGAGAGTTTATGGCTAGGAAGTAGCGAATCTCATCCCCAGCCCATTACTTTCCCCCCTTTTTTATGTATTTGGTACAGGGTCTCATTATGCAGCACAAGCTCATAGTGATCCTCCTGTCTCAGCCTCCCCGACACTGGGATTACAGGCGTGCACCACCATGCCCAGCCTCAGTGGCTGGCTCAGTGTGCCTGGGTTGGGGCCAGCACGGCGTGTGGTGTCAGGAATCAGACCCATGTCCTTTTCCTTTCCCAAGCAGGCATTTAGTCTACTGAGCTATCTCTCAAACCGTTACTTCTCATTCTTGATGCAAGATTTCTCCAGTGAAATGTTGTTGAATTGGTGGCCCAGACTTTTCCTAATTTTATTTCCTTTGCTTTTATTGTGCAGGTTGCAGCTGTGTTCTTCAACACTGCAGTAGGGCACCATAAAAGTGCCATTTGTATTTACGTGAGGTCTTTTTAATTCTGGGTATCTTATAAATAAGAGATGAGATTACTAAGGATTTCTTTTCAAAGAAAGACCCTGCAAATAATTGTTGCTGATGTTTAGGTGGAGCTATAATTAGTTTTCACTTCCTTCAAAGTACTGCTTTAGATTGGCATTAATTCTTTTACTTACTTTGAACAAAACCAATTCAATGCAACCTAAGATATTTACACCTAATAATTCTAAGCACATCTTCTGATATATTCAAGACTCATCAAAGAAAACAGGACAGAGGAAAAAAGAACACAAAAGTCTGCATAAATGTACTTAAAATTGAGACTGTATGTTGAGCTCAATTTCATAATTGTCCATCCCCAGATATTTTCATATTCTTTTTTGATATTGGGTAGAGTGTGAGGGACAATATTTCCTCACCCTAAGTAGGGGCAAGTGTGTGTGGCTTGGAAGAACAGAGAAGGTTCAGTGTGTTCCAGACATTGCAAGAATAGGGGCTGCTGAGAAGCCTGCTCTGCTTACAGCTTCAGAGTTTGTGAGACTCTCGTTGCAAGCACCATCTGTGTGGTATGCATTTGTGGCTAGAATTTGACACTATGCATTAGGATCTTTCAGCCTGGGAACAGTGGAAATGAGATTGCACCAAAGAATGCAAGTACCTGCACCACTAACAGGAGTATATGGCATGGGCATGGGGGTGTTCTGGATGAACTGAGGCCCCAGCTTGAGGGACTCAGCAAAGATGGAGAGAGAGACAGAGACAGAGACAGGCAGACAGACAGAGAGAGAAAGAGAGAGAGAGAGACAGAGACAGAGAGACAGAGAAACAGAGACAGGCAGACAGAAAGAGACAGAGAGACAGAGAAAGGCACAGAGAGAGAGAGAGAGAGAGAGAGAGAGAGAGAGAGAGAGAACAAGCTTACAGGAAAAAAAGACATCAGCAAGTTTGCATTGGTTTATGATTGTGTTAGTCAGTTTTCCATTGCTATGACAAAATACCTGACATAACGTTTAAAGAAAAAAGTTTTATTTTGGCCCATGACTTAAGTTTTAGTCCACAGTTGGCTGGATCCACTGCTGTGCGCATAAAGCGAGGCAGAATGTCATAGTGAAAGGGCCTTGCAGAGCAGAGCTGCTTGTCTCAAGGCAGCTAGAAAACAGAGAGAAAACTTTCTAGATGGGAAGGGACTAGAGACCAGGTATGTTCCCTGAGGTCTTCTCATGCCGCCACAATTCATTCCCTTCAATTAGTTACCACCCCTGCTTCCATCACCTCCCAGTAATGCTTTATGCATTACTCAGACTGCTTCAAAGTTCAGGGTTGTCTAAAGACACCTGAGGATGTGACCCCACTGTCTCACACAGGTAAACACTTGGATATGGTTTTGGAGCCATGACTTAGCACGGATCATCAGGTATATGCTGATTACAGCACTATGGTAAGAATGTAAATGTGAGATCACAACCCATATAAGAGTTATACAGCAAGGGTACAGGTGGTCCTTGCTCTTGTGTGCTTGCTCTCTCATACCTGGTGCCCTGCTCTGCTCCACGATACCTGAATTGTTGCTGATGTCTTGCACATGTGTATTTTTTACACATGTGGGCAAACACCATCAAATTATCATTTCGTAAGTCTATTTATTCATTGATACATGATGAATACAATCCAGTCTCCTTCATAAAGCCTATTGTTTGAACACAAAAGTTTTGTGGCTACATTTTAGATATAAACCGTAACTCAAGATGTGGGCTCTAGGTTGGTAATCTTCATCAGCAAGGTGCATGATACCAAAGGATCTCTTCCCTTGTGACAATCTTGGACCACAATGTGTTTGTGAGCAACCTGTCCTAGAGGAATTCTGAATTTTCATGTGCACCATCATCCTGTGTAAAACATGTGGGTCTAGGCAACTGTTACCATGTCCTGGATATGTGACCTTCAGAATCAACCAGTTTTGAGTCTACTAAGAATTAAATAAGGAGAAGGACATATTTAAGATTTTTTTCTTGTTAACAATTCTATTTTGTGAAATAAAATAAAATTGAATTTAAAAATAAATTTAAAAAATGAATTAAAAATCAAAAATAATTCTATTTTGTGTAAGCATTCTTTTTTAACCACTTTCACATAGAAAAGAATGCAACAGTAAAGAAGCAAAATGTCATGTTACAGAGGAGTAATAAGTTTTGGTATCCAGGGGCTTATTGTGTTGTCCTAACCTCCCCACCATGATGGTCTCTGGCCTATGATTGAACTTCTTCTCTGTATTAATAGTTTCTTTCAAAGTCCAAAAATGTTCTCACTTGGAGTTGTACATCATGCTCTTCCTTCCTTATTATACTCCATCAAGGAAGAGAAAAAAGTACACTGCTGTCATGGGTGTCCTTGGTGGCGCTTGCCTCTAGTTTGAACATGGCCTCCTTTACGCACATCTTTCTTCTTCCTCTTCTTCTGTATCTTCCATGAGAAATGCCCTTGGTCCATTACATCCCTTGCTAAGTACTACAGATGCTCTAGCTCGGCTGAGAGACTCTTTAGGAGCAGCACATGTGCTCCAGGCACTTTCTCCTTTCTGCCTCCATGAATTAATCAGCTTTTTATTACTGAAACAAAATACCCAAAGGACAAGCACTTAAAAGAGGAATGTTGTAGTTTAGCTCATAGTTTCAGAGTCAAAGGTTTTAGTCCATATTTTTCTGATTCCACCACTTTGGGGTTGAAGTCAAGAACATGGTGGAAAGGTGATAGAAGAAAACTTCTCCCATTGTGGTAGCCAGGAAGGTGAGAGTGGAGTGGTGGGATGAGAGAGGCACAGACACACACACACACACACACACACACACACACACACACACACACACAGAGCGACAGACAGAGACAGAGACAGAGAGACAAAGAGACAGAGAGACAGAGAAAGAGAAAAAAGAGAGAGACAAAGAGAAATGAAAAAGACAGAGAAATAGTTTGGGAGGAAAGGGACAAGAATAAGGTGGAGTCCCCAGGAGCACGCTGTTCTAATCTTCTCCCATCATCTGGGTTCCACCTCCCAACAGCCCATTCGCTATGGACTCTTCAACAGATCAATGCATTTGTGAGGTTAATGACCTCATGAGATAGCCCCTTCCTTAAGCCTCCAGGACATAATCTCCCCAACTGGATGATATTGTTGTACACATCAGTCTTCTGTTTAAGAGAAACACTCAATCTCCATATATTGAGTCTGTATTTAGTGAATGGATGAACAAATGACACCCTTCATTTGGAGGCAGGCATTTGCCTTAATGCTGGATGTACTACTTTGGAGTCAAATTGGTTAGCTTTGTCACCCTTGAGAAAGCACACCACTCTCCGTGTGAAAAAGAAGTCATCATTCCATAAAAACTACATCCTCACGATTGCATGCATGTTTGCATTTTCATCTTCATAACCCTTCCCTGAAACTTCTTCCAAATTTTGACTTCTTCATATTGTGGGGTACTCAGTGGTCATTCACACTCAACAATATACTCATAATCATTCTGCTGAGAGTGTCCTATCTCCCTGTTTGTGCTCTGAACAACTGTGTGTGGTAAAGTTTTAAACCTCCAACATGGAGCTGCTTCATGATGATAAGAGGCATCCTTGTTCGGCTGGTAAACTGTACTTTTATCTTAGATATGCACCTGATGTTCATTCCATCATATCATCTTACAAAGATAATATCTACCCATTCCCATGTCTGCCTTCTTCTTCCAGTGGAAGCCTATGCTTTCTGTTTCTCATAGTATATCAACTAGATTTTTGTCTGTAGTAGATGCACAAAAAATAATTACTAATGAATTTATCTCCTTGAATTCTTTATTTGATCATAAAACAACAAAAGGCTTGTGAAACAATTTGTAACAACTATTACTGCAAATACAAAGCGTGTATGTAGGAGATTAAAGCTGTGATTCAATCAACCCAGTACCAAGCTATTTGAGGGTGATGATTTAAATCCTGTAGGTCAATATACAACAAATCCTTCTCAAACCTGTTCCCCTTAACAGGCATAGCCTGATATTGGTTTATAATCTCAAGTGTTCTGGCTAACAGAAGTACATTTTTAGATGAATGCATGTAGTGCTGGGGACCCTACCCATCTGAATATTTAACAGGTTGTCCATATGCCCTTATACCATTGTTGCTGATCTGTGCCTTGGCTTTTACCCAATGGGTCCCCAGGCTTTTCATCATCCAGTACATATATTGGCTACAGAGCACCTGGGCAGCAAGAATAGTGGGGTTGCTGAGGCATTGAATGCAATCAGAATGTTATTTAGAAAACCTGCCTTGGCAGCGTAGCTCTGTGCAGATCTTTGGCTACACTGCATCTGTGTAACATATTATTTCTGCTTCACAAGATCACCTGACCTTGAATGCGCCCCATGGTCCATCAATAACACAGTGGGGTGATGGTTGTAGCCTGAGTCTGGTCTGGCTACAGAGAGTATGAATCTCCAAAAGCCCCAGGTCCCAGAAGCTGCGTTCCTGATTCTACTCCTGCTCCTTGGCTCTGCCTTTGTTTCTCTTACTGGTGTGGAGGTAGGGGTGGGGGAGTGGAACTGGGTGTTTAATTGAAACTTCTTTCCATGACCAGGGAGATTAAATAGAGTAGAATGTCTTCAGAAGAAGGTAAAACTGATCACTCCTTATACATGAATTTGAGGCCTAAGAGAGGAGGCAATCTCAGCCTCTGGAGCAAGGTGTCTTGAGCTTGGGTTTCCTTCCTTCTCTTCCTCATCTGTTTCTTTCCACTAAGCAGTGCCTGAGTCACCAATTTAAAACTATGTATCATTGGAGCACAATCCCCATCTAGGCAGTGAACAATGTGCTTTTTGACCAGTACATTCCACTGCTATGTATTTAACATTTCTTCTGCCCTGTACATCTGTGTGGTTGTTAGAGACACTCTCAAAGCAGAGAGAGGTAGCCCTGTGCATCACAGAAATTATATTCAGGATGGAAAAGAGGCACACAGGTAAGTCAGTCACAAAATGTTAATGATAAATACTGTGAAACATAGCAAGGTGAATTGTTGCTAATTTAAATGGAGTGGACAGGGATTCCTCTGGGAAGGAAACACTGAGCTGGGATCTAAGGGTCTGCCAGATATCTCAGCAGAGCAAAGTGCCTACTTAGGCAGAGAACAGCGGCCAGGGATCCCAGTGTGCTGTGTCAGTCCCGTCCCCAGACATGGTGGTGAGCACCTGCATTCTCAACACTTGAGAGGCTGAAAACAGGAGAATCACTATGCAAAGTACATAGTGAGACTCTGTGGATCTTGGAGACCCTGTAAAAAGAAAATCTGAGTAACTAAGTTTTGACAACATGCAACTTGTGGAAGAGTGGCTTAGAAAAGGCCTAAAAACACAAGCACACTTGCTGTGCTTAGAAGCAGGCTGAAGTTGTTGCTTGAGAAAGCAAAGAGGAGGAGCAGGCATGGAAATCGAGTCTGAGAGGTGATCAATGCCAGACTGCAAAATAGGGTAATGAAATATTCACAGTATTTGGAATACTGGAAAGTCACTGAAGTGTTTTAGGTTCAGAGATAATGTTGAATTTACATTACTAAAATTATTAATTTCCTTGAATTTCTTGATTTTTTCTTACATTGTCACAACTGTATAGTGTGTGGGCCAGGGAGGTAGCTTGGCAGTCTAAACACCTGCCTGGCAGTGCAAGGACAAGGGTTCTATCCCCAGTACCACATACTGTGGAGCCCTGTGATGAACTGACCACTGAAACTGGGCAGGGTGGTGCACCTGTATAATCTCAGCGCTGAGGAGGCTGAGACAAGAGGATCATTATGAGTCTGAGATGTGTAGTGAGACCTTGTACCAAATAAATAAAAAGTTTTTTTTAATTGTATAGTGTGATTTTTTTTATCATTTTATGACATTTTTCAGTAGTGAGGTTTTGTTCAAGAAAAGAGGGAGGTTATTCTGTATGTCAGGATAATGCTTATTTTATTAGAAAAGGAAAGGGTAGAGCAGGAGTATTTGAGATGCTGTAGAAAACTGCTTCATAGTAGTGACTGTGCTGGTCTTTCTTTTATTCTTGTGTGCAGAAGGACAAATAGGAAGGTAAATAATTCTGAATTATGTTCAACTAAAAAGGCTAAAAAACCCCCTAATTTGCTAATTTTTTAAGCAAAGTGTAAATGTGGAATTAGAAGCAATTTTTATCAGTCATTAGCTTTCCTTTCAAACTCACTATGAGCTCCTTGAAAGGAAGGGTGTGTGCTGAATTGCTTGATCTGTTTTCCATGCCTGTGTCTTGTGCTGTGAGCAACTACTTAGAAGATAACAATGCACAATGTATTGAGTGCTGTTATTCTGCTACAATCTTGTTTTGCAATTTTATATCATTGTTTTTATTATTTTTATTTTCTTAAAATAAAAAATGGGCTTATCAGTGAAGCAGAGTGAGAAGGCAGTGAAATTTAGAAGTTTAGAATGGGATGACAGACGCACCAAAAGCTTATTGTAGGGCGCACCTCTGCGGTACTTGGTGACAATCATGCTGGGATGTCAGGACCTAAGATTCAGCCAATCTTGGTCACTAGCTTGCTTAGGGATTTAACAAGGCCCTAATTTGCTCTGAGCTTTGCTTCAGCATCTACAGGTGGAGAGATAGACTACTGTGTCCCTTAGCACAAGCTTGCAAATCAGTACTCTTCTCTACTGGGACACTTTGATTCACATAGACCCTTTCGCTAAACTAGCCCAACATCTACAGCCCCTGGATGCCTTCATTCAGCAGTCCATGTGGAAAACTTTCCTCCCAAGCACTAAATTGCTACCTCAAGAATAACAGTTTTGTTATGGGTATGGTAGTGCACACCTGTAATCCCAGTGCTGGGGGGGGGGGCTGAAAACAGGAGGATCACTGTTAGTCAGAGCTGTACCAAGCACATAAACAAAGGAGTAACAGTTTTCACAGTTTGACTTGATAGTCAACTCAGTACACAAAGGTGAAATCCTAAGAAATAAGGACAATTATCTGCTTTGATCAGCAAATATTTTTAATATAAAATCTTTATGCTTTTCAAAAGTGAAGATACTATTCAATAAGCAAGCTGAATATCACTAATACACTCTTATTCTCATATATAGATTCCATGCGATGCAGAATGAGTTGTAAGTGGCTTAAGCCTTAGCTCAGGCTGGAGTCGAGTGACCTGGGATGGCTCACTTCTCTGTGTTTTACTTCCTGAACAGTATGACTACAGCCCTGAGCCCCCTTGTACTTTGAGGTAAGCAGGAGTTGAGCACATAGAGAAGATCACGGGATTCCTTGCCCCCATTTAGTTTTCTGCATGAACTTTCTGTCCATAGGTGTCTGGAAGTGACGGGCTCCAACTGAAACAGGCCAAATGTGTCCACTATCAGATCATTTTCATGTGCAGCTTCATGGTAGCAAGCCAAAAAGACATTTTCATTTCAGGGTGGGATGTGCAAGTCGGGCCAGTACATAACAATAATGTACTATACTTTTGGGAAAAAGTGTGTTGTTTTGCTGAGTGACAATATGTGCCTCTTCTGTAGCACTGGGCTGAAAAGTAGCAATGTATTTTTCCCCAAAATATATTTTCTTGACCAAATAGGTGCCTTCTGTCAGGTAGGGCAGCTGGTGACAGCTAGACAAGGAAAAGGGAGGAATTATACAGACATTTGGCAGTGTTTGTTAGAACACCTCAGCTGTATGTGTGTTCAGGAGAGTCCAGTAGCTCTGGCGAGCGCGACTCTGGGAAATGAAATGACAGCTTCTCTTAACCATTATGCTAATGGGCAGCCTGGGAGGCATCTCAGAGCTGGAGCAGGCACTGGGGAGACAAGGCTTCCGGGCTCGGATCCCACTCCCAACAACGTCCCCCGCTGTGATCTTGGGCAAGTTGCTGTGCTTCACTCTACTCTAGTTCTATTTCTCCACGTACGACCCTAGCTAATAATAGTTACCTTCACGGCAGGGGTGGTGCAAAGATTAATGAGTTAATGAGCAGAACATGCTGTGGAGAGAAGGCAGGCTGGAGGAACGTGATCATTTCCACAAATCTTTGATTTGCGCAGAGCCTGCCACGGAAGCTTTCCTAAACGTTCCGCTCATTCCCTTCTTCCCTGATAATAAGCCGTCCATCCTCTTTCTGTTCTTGAGAGATATGGATGCTCTTCTCTAAGAGGGCATGAGTTCTCCTGGGGTCCCCAAGCCTGAGTGCAGTGCTAAAATGATAAGGAGAGAAAGCCTGATTCACAAAATGATGGAAATTGGAAAGATATGAGAGGTGAGGGGATATGGATTTAACATAAATCAATAGCATACCCATCTTGATGGCTCTGTAGTTCTGGGAAAACGGTGAACAGTGATGGGTAGGAGTGTTTTCCCAAAATGAGTGTCACAATACAGATAATATTTAATAACTTGAAGTATTTTAAAATGTATTTAGATGCATTATTTCAAGAAGCAGCACGCTGTTATATGTATCAGTGTGCAGAAAAACATCTGACCTACTAGAGTGCTTTGCTTGGCTTCCTAACACACAGCCCAGGTCAAAGTTAGAGAGAAAAATAGTAATTCAGTGAGGTGTAGACAAAAGTATTAGATGCACTAAAATCATCTCAGGCTGAGGAAAGCAAAAGCAAAGCCAAAGAACCAGCAAACAATAATCCAGTTTTAAGATTATGGTGTGGAAGAATTCTATCAATTCTATTTCTACAGAAATGAAAAGTAGTTTAGTGTAACATACCTGATATCATTTATTGGTCTTAGTGTTGGGAAAGTAAATCTATGACTTCACATTTGAAAAGTAGAGTCTAGGGTTTATAGGTACTAATTATTGCCTAGGATCAAAGGGCATTTTGAGGGGTGATCTGTAACTACACAATTGTCTATTTCAATTA
>PVKA01004682.1:42255-97048 GCA_004027165.1 Ctenomys sociabilis
GAGAGAGAGAGAGAGAGAGAGAGAGAGAGAGAGAGAGAGAGAGAGAGAGAGAGAGAGAGAGAGAGAGAGAGAGAGAGTTTTTTCTATCCTAAGTTATAAATGAGAGTGCAGGCCGGGCATGTGAGTGATACTGCCCGAGCCACCGGTTCCTGAATTGACCCAGAGAGCAGACCCAGCGTGGAACCCTTCCGAAGAACTCCCTGCAAAAAAGGCTAGAGGCAAGATCCACCCAGCTGATTCAGGAGCTGAACATCTTGCTAGTGTGACACAAAGGGTTCACATGCAAGGCTGCAGCAGGAAGAAGTGGAGCACAGCAGCCAGACGCAAGCCACATCCACCTGGAGGAGTCTGAACATCATAGATCCGGACCTGGTGCTAAAGTAATAACTGTATCTAAGCTCTACATCAAAGGTCAAAAACCATGGTACACAAAATAACAAAGAGGAGGAATAAAAAGCAGTCTCAGGCCCTGAGTCCACCCAGTACAAATGCAGAAGACACTAGCACAGAGGAAATTGGAAATCACACACCTGAAATCTCTGAATTAATAGTGTCAGAAGTAAAGAAAACTGCAGTAAGGTATAGAAGAAATTAGATAAGAAATAATTTCTGAAGTAAAAAATGTAGTGATAACTGTAATCAAAGAAGTACTAAGTGCTTCTAAAGAATACACTGATAAAAAAATAGAGCAGAATATAAAAATGATGGAACCACTGTATAAGCAATATAGGAAAGAAATGGAATGTATGAAATAGATCCAAAGTGATACACAGGAAATTAAAACCTCAATCACAAGCTGGCAAATCCGTTTGAGTGAAAGTGAATATAGACTCTCTGACCTTAAAGATACCATTGCAGCTAGTGAAAAAGTAAGCAAAGATCTCTTAAAAACAATTAGGATGCAGGAAAAAATAATTCAACATCTGCAAGATGATGCAAAGATGAACAATGTGAGACTAATAGGCATCAGTGAGAAGTAAGGAGTCAATACAAATGATATAAAAAGAATATGGGCAGAAGTACTAGCAGAAAACTTCCCAAATACAGGGCAACAATCTGACATTCACGTAACTGAAGCACATAGAACTCCAAATCACATCAACCCAATTAAAACCACTCCCAGACATATAATAATCAAGATCCCAGAAATTCAACACAGAAACAGTATACTAAAAGCTGCTAAAGAAAAGAAACAGATCACATTTAAAGGAAAACCCATCAGAATAATGGCAGATTTCTGTTCACAAACCATCAAGTAAAGAACATGGAGCAAAGCACTTCAAGTCTTGCAAGAAAACAAATTTCAACCCAGACTGATATACTCTGCAAAACTCTCTTCCATGTATAATGGAGAAGTACAATACTTCCATACAAAGAACAACTAAAGAATTTCATGATGACTACACTGACTACTAAATGATGTTCTAGGAAGGGAGCAAAATGATCACAACCCCATGAACAAGAACGGAAAGAACCCACCAAATAGGGCAAGAGGTATACAATAATAATGTGTCAGTTATTCTTTTGTGTATAGCAGCAAAATATTTCCATCAGCACACTCTATGAATGGACTTCTCTTGTACCCTATGGGTCATGATTCCATATGGGTCTATAGGGTGGATTTCAAAGAAATAGCTGTAGCTCAGTCCCACAAGTGACACCTGGTCACCAGTAAGTGTCACAGTCATTATCCATGTTTACAATAAAATAGAACTTTGTGCAATATGCTATCCCCAAACTGTCAGAAGTGATGGCCATTTATTTGCATTCTAGTATTTATCTTATGTTTTATTCTTGGTACTTCTTTACTATCATGAAAACTTTTTCTTAGTTCAAATGTTTTGAAACACTTAATTTTAAATTATTTAATTTTCTGAATATTGTTTTAAGATTTATACTGTATCTTTGAATTACAATTTATCTAAAAAGACGTCATATGATATCTTCTCAAAGTATTAGAAACTTTAAATTTATATTTCCATTTTCTGCTGACTTTATATTACTTCTTCCCTGTCTTTTATCCACACATATATATGAAAAAAATATGTGTATAACCTGACATAAGATTGGTACTGTTTCATAGAAATCTTCAATGTCCTTTTATCTAAGGGTTAATCTAATATGTTTTATATAGTCTTGCATAACTATCATTTTGAGAGCTCTTTATTGTTCATCCAGGAGCATATTGCAATTTCTCTTGCCTTTTGAATTATGCTCTTTGTTATTTCCTGTATGCCACATCTGGAGGTATTAAAATATTTCAAAATTTGTATAACTAGAAAATATTTTACTTTTAGTTTTTAAAGGTATGTTTGCTAAGTATAAAATGCAAAGAGGATAGATTTTTATTCTTTCAGTCCTTTAATTAGTCTAGTCTCTTACACACTTGGCCCTTTTTTTTTTCTTTCTAATGTGGAATAAGGTGCTATTTAATTTTGTTCTTCCATAGTTAATATTTTTATCTATATGCTTCATTTTTTTCTTTACAATAAGTTTTAGACAATTTCATATTTGTGTATCTCGATATGATTTTATTTAAATTTCTTATGCAAAACATTCATTTTTCTTGGAAATGTGGTATTATAAGTTGAACTAAATTCTGCAATTTTAAATCTTTAAATATGTATTGCCTACTCCTTTCTACTTTGAGAATTCTAATTATATGAATATAAAAAAAAACAAAGGAGCAGTTAATGCTTATAATTTTTGTTTTCACTCTGATTTCTTCCTCTCTTGAATTTCTTATAACTTCTTAGTTATTGTTTTTTAAACAAAACTTATACATTTATATTTGGTAATCTGAAAAATTAATTTGCACATAGCATCATGTAATACAGCAACCATTGTTGGATTCCTATTACTTTGTTTACTGAAATCTTGTACTATGTATAATGCTGTTTTCTTCTATCACTATTTTGTATTCCTTAAAAATAATAATAAAAAGTAAAAAATTAAAAAAAATTACAAATGAATCCTGTCGGCTGCTTTCTAATGTCCACCAGATTTTTTGATGAGCACCACTAGTGTATGTACCAGAGTCAGTGCTAATTTATGGAAGGAAGCAAAAGAAAGCTAGCAGATGGCACTAAGAATTACAAAGGTGAAAAGGTTCCTAGGAACATCCTAAGCCACCAGGCTTGAGCTCTTCCAGCAAAACTATGATGCTTGCCCTTTGCTGGGTGTAATTTTTCTTAGACCTCATGATTTGCTCCTGGCTAGAAGAAGAGCACCCAGCCTTGTCTGGAAAAAAGTACTTAGAATATTGGAAGAAAACATATTAAATTTATATTTTATGGCATCTCTTTTATTATTTCATTATCAAGATCATCTGTAGTAAATAAAAGTTACAGTCTTGTGGAACAGTGCTACCAGGGGACTCTACATGCACTAGTTAGAAAAATCTTTCTAGTTGCATCCTGTTCCTCCACCCTTCCCTCCCTCTGTGTGCACATCTGACCACCTTAGACCTGCTGTTATTTGAAAATGGCAAATGAAATAGGGAACCCCAAAAGGTAATGTAAAAGCCATAGAAAGCAAAAATGTTTTATGTCTCCGTTTTTCACAGTCAAGCTCCGTGATTGCTTGGCTTCGTCTTGGGATCATCACAGGGGTATTTGTGCCTGAAGAAACACAAGGAATAGAGTTTCCCATTTTTTTGGTACCTAGTACTTAATAAAGATCAGGAGAGGGGTGGGGACAAAGCTCAATGACACAGGCACCTTCTCTGAAAGTGCAAGGATCTGAGTTCAATTCCCAGTGTGAAAAAATAATCCTAATGAAGAAAAAATAACAAAGATCAGGAGATCTAAACAACAATAATTTCTAGAATTGCTGGATGCAGATGATAATAAGATTCCTTCAACTGAAACCTTTAAAAAAAAAACAAGGAAAACCAGGCAGGTGTGGCCAAAGGACAGTTATTCAAGATGCTTTAAAAGGAATGAGCTTGTCTATGCTAAAAGGACTTGGAGCATGTTTATCTTGCAGGTAATAGTAAGAGTTTCTATAACAAAGAGCATAGAAGGTCAAGAGAAAGGTTTAAGCAAGGGAATAAGATGATTGAATTTATAGCTTAAAAGATGTCTCTAGCTGCTGTTTCCATGGGATTATTATTATTTTTTAAATTACATTGTAAAGGCTAATGAGTAAATGGGAAATTTGGTTTACAGAAATTTTCTTTAAGATCAGGGTTGTTAACCTAATTTTTTTTTTTTTGCAAAAAGTCAGAAAATCTTATTGAAGAAAATATTGAGCAAGCTTGAAATAACCTGTATTCCCAATGTATGTATGTATATATCTGCAGTCCACTACTGTATTTCATGCATGCTGATATTTGACTTGAAGCAGGCCAGAAAATCTCTGGACCTTACACATGAAAGAGTCGGTATAAAATAGTCTCCAAGATCTCTTTCAGCTCTAATATTTTGTAATTATGAAATTAGTGCATTAGTGACTGACCAAAACCAGAGAAGCTATGAAGTAGCACTTCAGTGACATGAATGAAGTGACTCAGAAGTATTATTGCCATTCATGATGACGAACATGTGTGTAGCAGTCTACGGTCACCAAAAGGTACAGGAGGTGGGCCGCTTGAATTATGTGATACTAAACAATAGAAGTTATCATTTCACCAATGACAAAACTGATATTTAGAGGAATTGTTAGTTACAAAGAAGATAAACAACTAGCTAGCAGCAGAACCAGCTCACACTGAAAATTAATTGCAGAGACTAATTAAGAAAATTTTATTTTATATTTCCATTGTGGCTTTTAATAATTACCTTGGTTTATTTAGAAGTTAGCTTTCAATTTTCTTAGCAAGTACCCTTGCTTCATTTCTTTGCTTATTTATTAACAATTATTCAGAAGAAACTTAAGATTAGATTTTCTCTCTTGTTTTATATATAGTGAAAAATGTAACAAAAATATGAAGACGGCTTTATTAAATTCATACTGCTGGTAAAGATCTAGTACACATTTTGTGTTGTTAATGTAAAAGCTGTTGATGAGATAAGTTTATCTTGTGCTCCATAGACATATAGATTCTCAGTGTAGAAAGCACTTGCATGTGTAGCTTTTTAAAGTTTTACTTCCTCAGGGGCCTCTGGGCTCTACTTGCTCATGTATGCTGCTGTGTACACACAGACTGCCACCATCACCACAACCACCATCACACCACCCCCACCACCATCGCTGCCACCACCATCTTCCCTGCCACCATAGGATCTGCAAGCCTGAGAGATGTCACAGACCTCTCTCTCTCTCTCTCTCTCTCTCTCTGTGATGTAGCCAGTGCCTCTTAGAGTTCTAAGAGAGTCTAACATACATTTTCTCATTACTGCTTCCCATTACTTCCTTCCAGCCGCATTCTAAAAATTGCGACTGCAAGTTTTAGCTGCTCTCCGGATACTAACGTGCTGTGTGCTAATCATTGATTGCATAAAGGCAAAATTATTTCTATCTTATTCCTCGCACATATCACTATGTACATGATGGATTCCAAACTTTCAGAAATCAAGCAAACAAGTTCCCTCTTATAAAACCATGCAAGGAATGAGAGTCCAAATTACTTTTAAACCACTCAGAAGGAGCTGGCAGTGGAAATATTTCAAAGATAAACCTGTTGAAATGGCTTTACTTCTGACAGCCTATTCTGGAGCTGCAGCAGTCTCTTCCATACCCCTTTCCCCTCCCTCCCTTCATGTCAGACTGTGCCATGTTTGAAATTCCTGAGACCACCACACATGTGCCGTCTTTATATATATACACTCATCTCTCCCGAGGAAAGATTTCAACTTCATGGCAAAACTGAAGAAAGCATGTCAGAATGCTGTCGGAGAGAGAATCTTCTTTTCTACCACTGTTTTTGGATGCCGGCCAAAATTTTTCCTTTCTGGTTTTTTACTCTTGACACCATCTCCCCAAGGAATAGAAGGTATACCTTAGCAATGGGCAGGTTTTTAACCATGCACTTCAATACAATTGTAGGCAGTCCAGAATTCAGAGCACTGGCTCTATCTTCATGTCCATATTAAATCAGCATGCCAATTTAAGACAACATAGGGCAACTTTTCTTTTTGAGGCTATCTGGGGAGATTTTTTTTTATTTTATAAAGGGTTTTATATAAGACATCAAATAGTTATGAGGAACGTGGCTGTGCTTTTTATAACACAAGAAAGGTTAAGAGCAGAAATTTTTATAGACACTGTAAGAACTTTCATGGGACTGAAATGCTCAGCAGACTCTGCAGACAGATTTCACCTTCCAGAGGAGATTCAAGCTCACTGGAGGAATCAACAAGTTGGAAAGGTTGAGAACCCAGAGCCAATATCTGGTGTCCGCTGAGCTCTCCCTCTGAAATCTGCTTTGCAACTAAGTGAAAGAGGATTGTTTCCTGTGAATAAGTTGTGTAACAACATAATATACAAGGAGCCTATTGTCTAGGAATGGTTAAACAGCAAGGCTTTGGCTCAGGATGTATTGAAAATAATGGAGTTATTGGCTGGGGAGATAGCTCGGCAGTCTAAGAGCCTGCCTGACTAGTGCAAGGTCCTGAGTTCAATGCCTGTTAATGCTTGCAGTGCCCTGGCATGGGGGTGTGCCTGTAATCACAGTTCTGGGGAGACTGAGAAAGAAGGATCACTATGAGTTCCAGTAGTAAGACCCTGTACCAAATAAACAAATAAATAAAAGATTTTTTAAAAAGAAAATAGTAGCATTGGCTTTTTCAGTGACACAGTTCTTTGAAGATTCTTTTCCTCTGAATAGCTTTGTTTCCTAGCATAGGCTGGATGTTCTCTGTGCTGCAGGGGTGGGCTCTGCATAGGAGACAAAAATAAGAAGACCTTTGCACAGAGAGAAAGCCTTCTGTAGGAGAAAGAATGGATTGGGCATGAAAGCAAAGCTAACATGAGGTGAGAGGAAACGGACGCAGAGAATCACCATATGAAAATAGAGACTGAAAGCAAGTGAGTTGGAATGCCTATTTCTATAAAGGCACATTCTTAAAAGTTGAGAGATGAGTGCTACTGGTATAGTGTGGTCTTAGCTTTTGTCCAGCAAGAATTCAATTATAAGGAATTTTTAGTTTAAAACTTTGACTGAATAATCTGTGATTTCAGCCAAGACTTAAGAAAAGAATGAGTTAAATTAACCAAACTGAACTTATTGCTGATTTTATCCTTAGAATTTGTATTCTACATAGGAATCAATTTACTTAGTGATACCAGTGTCCCTAAATGACAAGACCAGGAGGTGGATATAATTTTGCTTCTACCTCCCATCTTAGACAAAAGACATCCAGACTGGAAACCAGATGGCTTAGATTGCTTTCTACAAGGAAGAGACCTTGTGGAGAAGATAAATTCCCTGTGCACGTACAAGAGGAGCTCTCTAGATGTGAGCTGCTGCATGGTTTTGCCTTTGCAGCATTGTTCTACAACCACAAACCTTTGACCTTCTACATTTTTCACAGAATACTCAAGGACTTGAACAAATTTAATTTTCAACAATGTAACCCAGCAACTTCAACTGACATTGCTTTCCCTCTTCAAGGCTGTTATAGTAGTATAGTCTTAATGCATAATCGGTCCCTGGCTACTGGAAATTTTTTCATTTGAACCAAAAATTTGTTACTTATCTGAGATCCTCAGCAAGAGAATGTCAATCAGTTGTGAGTAGTTCTGTTGCTCTAGTGTCCCACATTAGATGTGTTATGTACACTTATATATTAATCTATCCTAGTATCTGCAGTTGTTTTCTCAGTAATAGGTTAATAACAACAGTGTCTATCCATTTTAGAACAGTTGAAAAATAAATTTATTCAAGCTTTTTTGTATACGTGTGTTGCTAAATTGTTTATTTGCTTCTATATATGTTTGTGCACTTATGATTAATTTCTAAATATATTAGCACACCACTAAGCATTCCTAATAAATATAATGTATATGATATATCCTACTAAAGACAAATGCATATTATCAGCAACTAAATTATATCTATAGATGAATTATATTCCATCTTTTACATTGAAAAATCAAATATTTCTAGATTTTATTTTATTCCTATTCATTATATATTGAAAACATGTCAATAAGTATATTAACTTTGCATATTTATGTAACTTTTAAAAGCATATGAGATGCTCCCAGTTTTAAATTTTTGATTTTATATAATGTTACAATAGTCATCCTATAAATGGATTTGACATGCACAAAATAACACAAAGTATTATTTTACTGTTACTGTGAAGATTGAATAATGTAATTCAGTTTCAAGTTTATTTAAATTCTGTAGTATTATTGTCTCTTCATTCCCTGCATTTGCTTTCTTATGGTTTTCTTTTATGAAATGTCTATATATGCTTTTCCCTGTTTTTAAAATGTTATTGATATGTAAAAAAATTGTAGTAGATGTCTTCTTGTTTATATGTTAATTTGGCTTACAATGTTTGCTAAATTTCAGAAATGTTCCATTTGAATGACAAATCCGTCGACTGCTTCTCCCACCTCCAGTAACGTTCATAAATTTCATGCTTAGAAAAGACTTTCTTACCAGGCATGGTGGTGCATATCTGTAATTTCAGCATCAGGAGAATGAGGCAGGCAGATTGCAGCAAGTTGGAGACCAGCCTGAACTATGTAGCAAGACCTTATTGAAAAGGAAAGAGAGGAAGAAAGAAAGAAAGAAAGAAAGAAAGAAAGAAAGAAAGAAAGAAAGAAAGAAAGAAAGAAAGAAAGAATGAACTTTTTTATACTGAAAAAAATTGAAATTTTATGATATTTTCCTTCCAGCTTTGGATTGTTTCTCCTCTCTCTCTCTCTCTCTCTCTCTCTCTCTCTCTCTCTCTCTCTCTCTCTCTCTCTCATTTTGTTTTGTATTTTAGGGAAGGGTTTACAGAGTGTTCAGGGTCTCACTACTAGATTGGACTCATAGTGATCCACCTGTTTAGAGCTTCCCAAGAGCTGGGATCATAGGCATGCACCCCCATACCCAGTCTCAATTGCAGTCTCAGCACACGCTGGAGGCAAGGCCTGCATAGCAGGCCCAGGAATCAAACCCCTGACTTCTGCACCTGCTTTCAGGTGCAGAAATCCTCTGAGCTATTGACTGGCCCTTGTTTTATTTTTTAAAAGGCTTTAGGATTTTGATGCCTACACTTATTCTAAATCACACTCTCAATGCCATTTATAAAATAACCCATACACTTGTCATTAATTTTCATGCTAGTTTTTAAAATTCATTTGTTGCTTCTATTGTCTTTGTACAATTGTTATTGCTGTTGTTTTTGCTATTGTTGATTGCTTTGTTTTGTTCTCTGGAAAGGAATTTTGACATCTAAATTAGGACTAGAGCTACTGCTTCCATTTTATCAACCATAGCAGTGGCCAGATTTCCCTTGGGACCTGAAGTTTAGTCTCAGGTGCATGTGGTCAGCTCCTGCTTCCTTGATCTTGGAGCACACTGTCATCCAGGGCTCTGGGCCTTTCCCAACCTGGCTCTCTGCTTCTCTCAGATATATGAAAATTTGAACATTTCAGAAGCCCTGGCCTCAAGACTCATTTTCCTTCTTCAGCTTACTCATCTGTGTCAACACTCTACCTGAAAATGAATTAATTACCTGTATCCTCTTAGTTACCAATTGCATCTGCCAGTGCTTGCTCATGAGGACTCCCTCTAACCATCCCCTCCCAGTTGCTCTTACACTGTAGCTTTCTGGTGAGTCCAGGTCTTTCATTTATGAAGCCATAGACCTACAAAGAGAAAAGAAATGCTCCACTGAGATGTATACAGATGTTCATCCCCGCTCTGATTTGAAGGACATGGTGTAAAGCAGTGCTCCTCGGCTCAGTAGGCATTAGCTCCACGTGACTGCTGAGAACTTACAATGAGGTGAGTGTGAAGGAAGAATTATTTTCAGTATGAAATATTTTGTATGCTACATTTTAAAAACATGAATGAATTTCATTTTAAAATTAATTGTATCTTGAAATGATCGCATTTTAGATATATTAAGCTAATAAAACTATTTTTAACATTAGTTAGACTGGGATCTTTTAAGTTTTTTAATGCATCTACTACAAAATATAAAATTACACATGAACCTTACATCTTTGGATTGCATTATATTATTATTGGATAGTACTGAATAGAAGTTTCACAAGCCTCATTTTTAGCACTCTGGTTAAAAATATGTCCTTGCAATTAAGAGAACATCTTTCCATGTTCTGCAAAAAGGTTTGCTGCCAAGCTTTCGATGCTATGTGTATACGCCTCTATAAATGGATACTGTAATAAACATTGCTTTTTTCAAATATGTTCATCCTAATGCTAGTTTCAGCTGTATTGGTTGAACAGAATGGCTATTTCATCTTGTGTTTCTTCCTCTTACTTGGTGTGTAACCAGATTTTTGCATGTATATGTGTAACTGCATTGTTTCAATGTAATTTGGCAGCAGGAGGAGGAATGTTTTAAAAATATTTTTATATTTTATTGTTTTATTTTAAAGAGAAAAAATAAAAATAATGATACAGAATTTCAAATTAAAATAATAGATTAGCATTGGTTAATATAATATGCTTTGTATACTCTGGTTTCTCTTCAGAGTGTATAATATATTATGTATTGTTATCTTCAGAGTGAAATCCTTCTTCATTGTATTTCAAAGCAATTATATAAAAGTGCAGGTTCATCAGCTGGATGTTTATCCTGAACAAAATGTGTTTTCTCCCTTATTATCTATAGGAAACAAACACAACATGATCGTTCACGCCAGAGAGACCCAATAGCGACCAGTTAGTTTTCAGTCATGGCACAGGATATTGTATTCCAGTAGCTTTAGTTAACCCATTTCTAATATAAATATTTGGAAAGTTCTGTCACTGCTATCACTTCTACCTGAGGAATCTCTCCCCCCACTTCCTTATTTCCTGTATTTAGATCCTACGGGCACAATGTGACTTGTCAACAAGAGGGTGTTAGGTGTGTGATACCGAGCGTGAATGCGGCAGTGGAGTTCCTTGGGGAGGAGTGGCTTAATGCCTATTAGATTACAACACAGTTCCAAATGCAATTGTACATATTTTAAGCAATAGATTTCACAAAATAATAATTTAGTATGCAAACTTGGCATCAGGAATGCCTTCAGCTCTGAGGTTGATGCCAATCCCTTTAGGAGATATGAGGAATGGATTTACCTTAAGCTTCTTTCTTGAAAGAGGCCAAGAAATTTCAAAGCTTTTAATTTTTGCCAACTACAGAAAGGTTCTATGAATTTCTTACATTCCCTCACAAAATAGGATTTCAGCAAGACATTAGATAAATGACCATCAATATGGGACCAATACTTGCCTTCCACAAGGACGGCCGTCCTCCTGCCAAAGGCACAGTGTGCGAGGAAGCGATTGCAGGGCAGCTTGTGGCTGACTGACATGGCAAACAGCCCTTTTGGAATAAGGAAGCGTGTGACAGCGAATGAATGGTGAAGTGTTCTGACTGAGTGGATAACACCCTAGAAAGTCTAATGTTCTTCCTTCTCATCCAAAGCATTGGACTTTGAGTCCTGCCAAGTTTTCCTGGGCATCTCTGAGTTGCCCATCGTGGGCTATTTATTAATGTCCGTCAAGCTGTGGAATGTCAGTGAAATGAAAATGAGGCTGCAGTGAGAATAGCCTCTTCTTTATCTTGGATTGAAGAAGAAAATGAATTGTTGAATCTGAGTTCTAAAAATTCAAAATGTTTAATAGTGGATACCAGTGCACTAGCAAATATCAATACTTTCTTTTTCTTTTCTGTACTTAAAACAACATATATAAAATCTAAAGGGTCTCGCTACATAGATCAGACTCACAGGGATTCCCCTGTTTTCAGCCTCTCAAGTGCTGGGATTACAGGCGTATGCCACCATGCCCAGTCTCAATTGCTGTCTCAGTGCACCCTGTGGGTGGGGCTGGCACAGCACAGGAGGGATTGAACTCCAGCTGCTGTGCTCTGCCTAAGCACGTGCTTTAGTCCACTGAGCTGGCTGGCTAGCCCTGCTGCTTTCTTGTATTTTTTTTAAAGTTAACACTGTTTATTTTCACTTTCTGTCTATTACAGCTTTATATTTTCAGGGTAAAATCCTATACCACAATCAGACTGAAAGCATTTGTATAGGGAGTTATTAACTATTGATAGCCTCAATGATCTGCATATGAAGAAATGCTATAAGGTTGAAACAGCAGAATCTTAGGGCAAGGGAGAGATTATTGGTGTGGATATGATAGGAAACAGCGTATTTTAAGTTAGGTGGATTAGAAAGTTGAATGCATGCAAAATATTCATGGGTTTGTACTAGACACATTTGCATGTGTACATGTGTAGGCACCCTCTTCATCAGGGCTAGTTTTACATACATAGTTTGTGTATGTCACCAAGTTGCTTTAACTTGAGGGCCACTGAAGGTGCTTTACTTTTTTCAGGGATGTTCTCTGCTTGTCTTCCACTGAGGTCAGAAATTTTGCTACATTCTGAGCCACAGCCTAATGTAGTCATAGAAGCATGAGATTTAGAACTAAGTACAATTGGCTGTGAATCTTGTATTTGTGCCCTTTATTAGCTGGGAGATTCTGAGCCTCAGCCACCTGTCCTATAAAATGGGGTAAATAACTTACCTGGCAAGATTTGGGTTTAAACAATTCATTGAATGTACCATGCCTACCATATGGTAGGAGCTCCAAAAATGATTTTTATAGTGCTGTTCACAGTGATAGGCCATAAACAGCTCTGCAAAGGGTCCACTGAGCCCTGCCAGTCACTCACCATATGTGAGTAGATGGATTCGATTCCTTTAGCCGTCTGTATTGCTGAGCCTGAGGCTGGCCAAATGTAAAAGAAGACTGAGAAAGGACTTCAGTATAGAGGTCAGACCTAAGAAAGTCACAAGAGAGCTGAATCCAGGATGTTGGTCTTCATACATCAGCATGATAGGTGTCAGATCAGTGGCTGGGTTTCTGCACATGCTCCTCCTTGTCAGAAATCAGATTCCTTTTCATCAGAGTTAATTTTGGAGCAGATTGTGAAGAGGTGATCATAGACGTCCAAAGCTTCTTTTCACTGAGGCCCACACCTCCCACCAATACCAGGCTACCTTTGTTACCTATAATAATTATATTTATTTTCTCTTCCACCAGTCCATATTTTATGTACAATCTAAGACTATTATTTTCTCTTTAGTGGGGAGGAAAATTTGCATTTTTACTTCTCTAAATCCAAAGAATAATAACCTTTTTGAGAGAATTTAGACATATTCAACATGAGATCTTGTTGGTGTAACTAAATCTTCATAATGTCCTTCCATCATACCTCCTGAAATGTCTATAACTATCTCAATATATGATATATATTGTGAAATATGTAATAAGGGCCATGCCATTATTACTGATAAACTTTGAAGTGGTAATAATCTTTTTTTGAGGTGGTAATAATCTTTATAACTATTTTTCATAGAAATTTTGAAGGACAATTCTAAGAATTTGAGAAAGTTTCAGATAAAATGGAACACCAGGAAGATTTAAAGGTAACTTCAAAGAAGGGAAATAGTACTGAAGTCATTAGAGATTATTTTAGGGGGTATTTCATAGTACTAAAGTATGAATTTAAGTACTGTATATTTAACAGATTTATACTTAAAGAATTATATTATATGCTCATGAATACTGGAAGAGTATATTTATGTTGTGTTTCACAGGCAGAAATAGATTCAATTGAAAATGTTGAACTAGAGGAACATGTCTCAAGTAATAGCTTCTTGGATATGCAGGAATGGTATAATAACTTTAAAAGGGAAGAGATTTTATAGTGTTGACATTCTGGTTACCAAAGAGATTTATAATTAGGATGTTGTAGTGGCTGATACATCGTGTCAGCGTGGCCAGACGATATCACGGTGCAGTTCGGGCTGGTGAGGGTCCCGACCAGGGACACAATCGGTTCTGCCCCCAGAGTGACTCAGCACAAAAAGACCATATAAAGGGGCTGAAGGGGCCCGGGGAGATGGCTCAGTAGAATAAGTGCTTCCCTGACAAGTGCAAGGGCCTGAATTCAATCCCTGGTTCCATAAAAAAATAAATAAAATAAAATAAAAGGGGCTGAGGAAGGAGTTGATATTCCACTTCGCTGGAGGAACTTCGATCTTCATATTCGGCTTGGACTCCATCGCCTGGCTTGCAATGCAGACTCTTCTGCCTCAGGCGTGGATCCTTCCCCTTTTGTCACAGACTCTTCAGCGTCCATCGCAGACCCATTAGCTGATGAACAGAGACTTGCATGGAGCACAACAGTGAGCTTCAGACCTTGGGACTGAATTCCTCAGTCTGACGCCCTCTGCATGCTCCCTCATCTGACTGTGGCTGACTGTTGTAAGCCAGTCTTGTAATTCCTTATACATTGTATATCTTGTGTTAATATCTGTTCCTTATATTAGTTCCTCTAAGTAAAACCCTGACAAATACAGATGTGTATTGGAGTAAAAGAAGAAGTTGAGACAAGGACCAAATAGAAGGGAAAGGGCTTAACTTTTGGATGGGATGCAGTGTTTTTCATTTATATTTCTTACAGGGCCACTGGCCAGGTGCTTGCTGACTTCTGGCAAGTTCTTAGTCCTGCTCCGTATGAGCGTAGCCCATGTTCCTAAGCGGATACTGCCCATCTTCCTGGCTTGACACCATCGCGAGTTCTCAGCTGCTCCTTGAGGGCATATGAACCTGTGAAGAGCTTCTCCTGGCTGGTAAATCATCCTCTGGGAAGACAAGGAGTGCCCCATGCAAACCATGTCAGCATCAATCTCCACCTCCTGTATTTTGGGAGCGAAACTGCTTGCATCTGCCCAGCCGCAACAGCCTCTGCGTGCACGCAGCTTTCCTTGTCTTCTCTCAATGTGGATCTCCCTTCATGCTAATGCCAATTTTTAAAATTTTTCTCATTTTTTTCTTCCAAATTGACCAATATTTTATTATGAATTGAGAACTATATCTCTTAGAAAATAGCAAAGGAAGCTGGGCACGTTGGTGCACACCAGTAATCCCAGCACTCTGGATTAGGGGACTTTGTGGCAAACTAAATGTCAAAGTTTGAGTCTTGTCTAAAACAATCAAAATAAATTAAAATGAGGGAAACAGGAAGATCGGAAGTTCGAGCAATTTTAATGCTATAAAATAATAGGTTTGGATGTGATAATGGTTAGAAATGCATACAAAAATATTTATCGATTATATTTCATTTGTCTAGTTCTTACTTCATAATACTTTGATTTGGAGAGTGATGAGTTAGAGTTAAAAAAATATTGACTAGACAATGATAATTTTAGAAGCTAAATGGTGAAGTATAACAGGTTTATCGTTTTATTTTATACTTTTATACATGCCTCCAATTTTTGTAATTATTGCTTTTATTTGAAGAGTTTAGACAAATTTTATTAACCTTAGAGAATATTATTATGTTTTTGAAACATTTTATTTTTTTCCCAGAAAATTGTCTAAATATTTTCTATTACCTCTTACTCTTTCTGTTTGAGCATTTGTTTCTGTCTTTATCTTTCACGTTGTAGAGGCTGTCTTGCTGTCTGACAGCTCTGGATATCTCAAAATAATACAGCTGCTAAGATTCTTTGGGTATACATGGGGTTTCTCAGAACTCAGCTCCAGTTTTAGGTCCAGAGTAGATTCATAACTTCAATCACCCAGTGCCAATTGTTCATCCTCTTTCACTCTCCCTTCTTCCTGACATTAAATTACCTATATTTCCTTTTACGTGTGTGAATTTCCCCCAAAACTGTCTAGTACCCTTTTCCAAGTGAGTGTTGTGGGCTAGAAGGGGATATGAGACTGGTTGCCATTGTTCGGGAATCTAGCACGGAGACCTCAGGTGTTTGTACATAGACTTTCACCTATGGTTTTCAGAATGAACTCATACTCTCTGCTGACCTGATATTTCATGAAAACAACATAAACTGCATTCTCCTTTCCCCAGTTACTTTCCCTTATTTTACAAGGAGCTGAGAGGGAAACGTCTCTGAATGTTATTTCTAGGATGGAAAATACATTTAAAATTTTAGAGTACGAGGTCGAGAAACTTTTAGACACAATGGAATACACCTTCTTATCTTTCTGTTCTAATCAACCAAAATATTCATGAGAAAGCTGTGCTCCTGCTTAGGGGTCACTTTGCTGCTTCTTACATTTTCATCTCTCTTGCTAATCTGCAAGGGCACAGCCTCCTCACTTGTTCCTGTCTCCCCAGTGATCAATGCATAAACCTGAACAAATACAAAATTAGGTGGTTAATGTTTAGGACTGGAAGCTGGCTATTTTCTGAAATTATTGTTCACACCATTAGCACAAACGACCTCTGCAAAGGCCTGGCTCTGTATTACCTATTGTCCCACAGTCTGGTCTTTGGGCAGGATGAGTGCTTGTTAACAATTGTCCTTTTAAACTCATCTTGTAGCTTTGAATTTGCACCGAGCCTCTGTTTTCTCTTACTCCATTGTAATGCTTGTTCTTTTGTATGCTTTTTAATTTGTGCTACTCATTATGTGAGTTACCGATTTTATTTTGTCAGTATGTATTTGCAGCTTACCTGCACACATGGGTCGTCTCCTGTACATACCATCCATCTCTCTCTCATTCCGGGTCTGTTTTTGTGTGAGGATTGACTGGTGTCTGGAAGATAGAACACCAGTTTTCAAAACATCTTCTGAAAGCAGCCCTCCCAATATATCTCTTATCTTTACAAATATGTAATTTAATAATATGTTCCTTCTTTTTATCTTTTTCACTGAAAAATAATACCTTTAGAACATAATGAAGGCCTTGCATTTGTATGGTGTTCTGTGCTCTTCAAAGCACTAGATCACCTATTATCACTGCATTTTATTCTTTACAGCACCCCAGTGAGGAGGGGGACAGCCTGTTGTGACTCACATCCACAGATGCAAAGTGGAGGCGGAACAAGGGACTGCGATATCCTGAAGGTCACACTGGTGATCAGTGCAGAGTGTGGGGTGCAATTCTACTTATCTGAATCCTGGAGTCTGCTACTTTTCTTTGTCCCTTCCATCCCAGAGCAGAGTTGCTCACCCTCAGCATTTGGATTCTACCCTGAGGCCCAGTGGCACAGCTGTCACCATCCCAGAGCCCACTCCCTCGTTGCTGTACTGTTGAGTTATTTCTTCATTTATCATCCCGTTGTGGTGCCTACAGTGGCTCTAGACTCACATGTGGGAAGAAGACCTTTTAAACCTGCCATAAATCAGACACATTTTACCGTGCTGTTGTCTGTGGTCTTTGAAAAATCTATTTTTTAGTTAAGACATTTTTCTTAGGCAAGTAAAAATCTCTTCTCACTTTAATGAAAACATTAAGCTCTATTCCATGTCATCTGACTTTCTGTATGTGACGAGGTACCTCTGCAGTGCGTGCACCTGCCCTACTCCTACTAAGGAGCACTGACTTCTGTTATCCCCCCTCCCTCAATTCCTACCACACCCTTTTTCTTCTGAAGTGCCGCATATCTGGAAATGTATGGAATCAGTCTGCATCAACAATGAAACACTGCATAAATTCATCAAAGCTCCTTCTGTATTTGTCCTCATCTGTCTCTGTCCCACTTTCCTGGAAGGAAAACAAGAGTCAACATACTGATTATGCCACTTCAATGAGAGAAAACTAACCATATTTTTCACAAGAAGGTCAATCTGGCAGTAAGACAAATACCTGGAATTTCAAGAGGTTGTAGGGCCATCAGATACTTACGTCTATCCTTGGGCAGGTCACACCTCATTCCCTAGTGGTCCTCTGTCTGGGCATTTGTGATATGTAAGCTTCCCATCAAGTTGTGGTAATTGTATCTAAGTTGTGAGGAACAACTAAGGCTGAATAAATGCTTTCAGCAGGGACCAGTTTAATTAGATGGTGGAGACAATTATCTAATGATCCAGATAATTCTCTTAGATATTATTATTTTTTTACTAAAAGTTTTTCATGTAATTAAATATTCTTTAGGATTCTGGTTGTCTTAATTTGTTCCTTTTTTTCCCTACAGCTCCATTCTTAAAAGCAAAGACAACAAGGTCATCCAAATTCCTCTGCCTGTTGAGGAATAGAGGATGAAGTAGAACAAGTATGTTGGAACACTTCCTCTCTGAGCAACTTTGAACTATGTAATGTGAGTGATAAATTTTATCTCCAAGAGTTTGTAAACAAGTTGCAAGGCAAAGGAAAAGAATAGTAAGTGGTGCAGTGAGGGGTGGTGGGGTGCGCTGTGGGCAAACATCGGCTATAGCAGCACCACTGGAAACCAGGAGCAGCTATTAGGGAGTTCAAGTATAGTTAGACTTTAGTATAGTGGAAAGATTGTGGATGACTAAGTTGTCAAGACACCACAAGGGAGGAAGTGTGAATGGAATCTGTACCGCACAATCACATTTGGCTAAACAGAGAGCAAGGAGGGGTTGTTCATGGACAGTGCAATAATGTAGCCAAAGGTTTGGAGGTGTGAAGGACAATGACTTGGCATACCATGGGGAAAACGACTTGCATGGAGAAATAATTAGCTCACCGGAGACCTTAGAAACCTCTGGAAACGAAGCCTCTCAGGACCTTTTCAAAGATCTTTCCTTTAACTCCCAGTGGATGACAACCAATTTTCAGAGGGCTCTATTTGAGTTCCAAAGTTGGAAAATGACATTCAGCTGACATTTAACAATTTGCACACATTTTGCAAAGGCTTTCTTTTTTCATGTGTGAAACTAAACTGAAAGTAGACAAAATAAGATTGTATGGCAGTACCAGATAGGAGATTAAATCAGGGCATTGTTTCAGTAAAACATTCTTCCACTTAAGCTTATAGTCAAGAACAATGATAATAATTGTTAGAACTAGAGATAATTAACAGGAGATAATAATGACTGAATTTGTTCTAGATTAGACAACAATCTTCCCTTTCAAACATGTCCATTCTCTAAGCCTATTTTGCAGGCTTCTTTGTTAAGAATCTTCCATCTGTGGAACTTACCAAAGAGTTGGTTAGTCATAATTTTTTTAGATGTTCATGTTAGCATCAATGTATATTTATGTGCAATTCAAGAGTCTAAAAACCAGAAAGAAATATAGACATCTTTTTCAGTGTCTCTATTATGAAAATAATGAAGTCTCCATTTGGAAGACAATATGCTGAAGTCAGTGTAATGGGTCAGACATACAGTAGAGCTGGCCTTCTGATTTGCCTATCCTATGTTCTTCCCAGAGTTGTGTATGCATGCATGTGCCAGTCTTGCCCACAACTGTGCAAGACTACTCAATAGAAAATAGCTCCAAAGAGTAGAACTTTCAGACCTCACATTTATCATGTGCTAGAAAAGGCCTAGAGCAAACGGCTGTGGAGTTTGATGAGATGTTTCCAACAGTAAAGACACAATTAAAGTTCACTTGGATGAAAAGATTTCTTCCTGACTTTTAATTACATTCCATTGATGTTGTTTGGAGAAACCATTTGTTGATGGTGATTACTTCTCTTCTGTTTTTATTTTCTTTTTTATATTACCCCCCAAAATCATTATATGCTTCCTAATCTGTGATAAATGCTGATTTGACAGTGCTAGGGTGATAGCAACTTCCAGATAGTGCCAGTCTAATTTATTATGTGTGAACAATGAGCTTCCAATGCAGTCCACTGGCTTGGAGACATCAAGATTGCATTTCTCCCATGTACTAATTTGCTTTACTTTCACAGCCTGTATTTCATTTAACAAAACATATTTTTTTACCTTTTTCATGTATGAAGCTAAACTGAAAGTTAGTTTAGGGATTACAGAATATAACAGGTCAAATTAGGCCAGGACATTCAAAGAAATAAACACCTTAGTTTCACATCTGCTGCCAGGCAAGGTACTTCCTGAATTTTGTTGAATGCTTAAATGAACAAAACTTCATCCTTTCTATGAGAAAGTTATAGCCTGGTGAGGAAGCTTTACTATGGTCAGTTCAAATCCTTCTGATAACATAAAGAAAGGTACACCATCAAGCTGCAGTGCAGGGACATGGAGCAGTAGGACCTGTGAAAGGTGATTGGGGCCTTAAATATAGCTTTTGGAAAAAAAGATATAATTTAAGACAGACTCTCAATAATTGATATATGGTGGAAGGGCATCCCAAAAGGAATTTCCAAGGGAAATGACACAAGAGTATGTGACTCAAGTTCTAAAAAGGACAAAAAGTTCTGTAGACTGCACAGGGGAAACTCATGGTAAATGACATGGATGATTTTAGGTGGAGCTGTGGACAAGCTAGGATAAAGGCATGTTGACCTTAGTCTTAAATTGTGAACACTGGGGAAACACTGAAGCACAGAGGCTTAGCCAGTGGCTTAGAATAATGAAGTACTGGGGTTAGGAGGTCATGCAAACTGAGATACAGGGGCATGTGCAAGCTACTTCTCTTTATGTTGTCCATGCTTAACTATTTACAACATAGGACACATGACTTTCAGCTCCTAGCACAATGCTAGTACACACTTCCTAAAGTGAGGCATCGAGGAACCTTAAATGAGATGAGACAGAAAAACTTGGAGGGCTTACATGAAAGTGAAAGAAAAGAAAAATCTCAGACACCTTTCCTGAGTGAGATAGTGCAAGAGAAGCAAAGGCAGAGTAAGAGGCAGGAAACAAGTAAAAAAAGAAAATTGCAATTGACATAAGCACCACAGGCGTGGCACTATCCAATGTGGCATCATTTTCTGCCAGTGGCAACCCTCACTGCCTTGAGAGGCTTCTCTGTTCTCTGTTTGGTCTGGCAACCTCTCCTGATGCTGAGCGAAAGGACAATTCCTTTCAGAGTACTATAGACAAACCAAATACAGGTGGGTATAAACTCAGGGGGTTGTTACAGTGGGCAGAGTCAAGGACGAATGTGATTTCTACGGAGCCGTGAGGGACACATAGCTGCTCGGTGGCAGTGGAGGAGGGAAGTGAGGAGGGGAGAGGAAATGGTAAGAATGAGGTAAGGTGCGCAGCTGAACAAAGGCGGTGCAAGGTGAGCGCGTGTGATGTAATTGCTGCGTATCAGCCTGTGAGCAGGACACACCTTTCAGCATGGTTGATTTATTGGGTAGTTATGAGAATAGACAGTTCTTAAAAAGATAGATTTTGTTTGTTCAGGCTGTTGCCAGACTGATAGCACCTTGAAATAAAAATCAAAGCACAGCAAAGTAGATATTTTCACTCCTGTTTGTCTCCACGTAGCTTATGCCTTCAGCTTCCTTGATTTCCCCTCACTTTCCAACATGCTAAAGAAGAAAGTGAAATTGAAGTACATCAAGCTTCTCTCTCCCTCCCTCCCTCCCTTCCTCCCTCCCTCCCTCCCTGTCTCTGTCTCTGTCTGTTTCTTTGTCTCTGTCTCTCTCTCTCTCTCTCTCTCTCTCTCTCTCTCTCCCACCCACCCCACTGGCAGGATTGGAAAGCTTTAGGTTATAATCTGTAACACTTAATTCTTCTTTTGTATGAATATTTGAGACACAATTTGAAAAAAAAAAAAGTACCGCTTAAGATTGGGGTGGGCAACTCCATTTTTTCAATTGACCTTCATGGGTTCTGAGTTTAGAGCTAAACTTCACCTCTCTGTGTTCCATTCCAATTATGCCAGTGGGACATGATTTCATTGTACAAAAGGAAATGGCTTCTTTTTTTTTTAAAGGCTCTTAGACATCATATAATTTCTTTAAAAATAAATTGCAAATGAGTCAGAACAGTGCAGAATTAACTCTCCCAGAAATCAAGTTGAGTTCCACAATTAAAGCAAAAAAAAAAAGTTACTTGACAAATTATACAAAAAACCTTAAGAAACCAGTCAATAACATTTATTGATAGCTTAGTAGATTAAGGCTCCTACTTAGGCAGACACAGGAACTGGGTTTCGATCCCTGCTGTTCAGTGCTGGCCCCGCCCCCAGGGCACACTGAAACTGAAACTGGGTATGGTGGTGCACACCTGTAATCCCAGTGCTTGGGAGGCTGAAAACAGGAGGATCACTACTAATCTGATCTGTGTAGTGAGACCCTATACTAAATATGTAAAAAAAAAACAAAAAAAACCCCCACATTTCTTGACTTTTCAGGGTATGCTAGTCCTGCTAAAGCGTGACTGGAGGACATGAGAAAAAAGATAGTCTCTGAATCATGCTGGAGTAAGACAAAAGTGATCTCAAAGTATCATCAACTTCAAGATCTTGAGAATTATATGCTCATTGCTGTAAGCCAAAAAGAGAGGAATGGAATGGAATGGAATGGAACGGAACGGAACAGAAAGGAAAGGAAAGGAAAGGAAAGGAAAGGAAAGGAAAGGAAAGGAAAGGAAAGGAAAGGAAAGGAAAGGAAAGGAAAGGAAAGGAAAGGAAAGGAAAGGAAAGGAAAGGAAAGGTAAAGAACAGAACGGAAATTCTGGCATGTGATCCAAACTCAGGTGTTAGTCATTACTCCTAAATTGGAATATTTTGATCCATTGCTTGGAAAATCATTGTACAACCAGGAAAAGAGGCTTCCACATGAGAAAGAGGCAGGTATCTGTAAAGCAGTGAAGAAACTGACCAGCTCATGTGAAGGTGGAAGCTGCATTTATTTTCCTGTTTAAGGAAGCACTAGATGTGGAAACACAGCAAGGTACCAAAATGGCCTGAGATTGTGGCAAATCCTAATGGGATCTACAGACTCTGAAAAATCTACATTAGTGGAGGGAGTGGGGCAACAGAGAACTCATAATCAGTTCATCTCCTACATACATACAGTTGAAGTCTCTTGGATAATATGCAAAGGGAACTTGAAGTGCTCCATTTGAACTATATCTAAAATAGTATGATACGTGTAAAAATATGTGTTTATTCCTATTTTTTAAAATTATTTTTTTCTTCATATTCTGTAGGGACTTAAAGTTTAACATATCAATACTTGATGGAAAATACCTGTTCCATATTATGTCTAAGATGATTGATAATAGGGTAAACTGAACTGCATATATTGCAGGGTAATAACCCTTCTCTTCTGGAGGGTTAATAACCTAAGTTTGCAGATCACAAATTAGAGAAAAGGAAGAACTGCAAGGTCAGCCAAAATTTTGGCCCTAGCCTTTCAAGGTTAGGGAAGACTCAGGACATAGATGAACCTGTACTGCAACATCAGGTAACTTAGTTGTGTCCCAAATTTTCTGATCAAGGACATCATGGGGCCACAGAGGAAAGTGATCAATGATGTAGAATATGCCTAAGGAGACTCATATGGAGGGAAAACATTCTTTTAGGCTTTCACAGAGCAAATTGGTCAAGCAATGGCCATGACTCATCCACAAGGCTGACACTGACAAAGGAGCTACAAAGTGCGGTATGGTGTTATAGGATAAATCCTGAGAGTACGTTACTGAAAAAAAGTTACATTTCTTGTTATATAGGTCTTGTTTCATCTTGGTCTTAACCATACAGCAGAAGAGTATAAAAATGAGGTATATAAAGTGAAGCCATATTAATATGCTGAGCTGTGAAAGGCTCAAGTCAACAACTTCTGTGGATAACCCACTACTATGATGGACTGCTGGCCTGTGTTGGATTGTTTTGCTGAATTCACACACCTATAGTATTTAGATGCCAATGGAATACTCATCTCTGACAGTACTAAACAAATAAAGGGGATACAATGGAAGGACTATTTTATATTTGTATATACAGAATAGTTAGGATAGATACACAGCTACTTTAGCTTAATTCAATGAGTAGAAGGACTTCTACTCATTGAAGTGTTTGGACAGGACATCCTATTTGCTTCTTGTACTATGCATAACCTCTAAGAAGATAACAATGTACAATATTAATTATTGAAACTGTCCTATTAATCAGTTTTGATACTGTGTCATTGCTATTTGTTTCTCAATAAAATAAAAAAAATAGCATGACAAAGGAGGAAGTAAATGGATAGATTCTAGAGCCTGACATCCAAAATCTTAATGCTAAAGTTACAGAATGTTGAAAGCCTTTGTTTAAATGAGGTCTAAAAACAGGAAATTAATTTGTGTCACAGGGTGGTTGGAATCATTGACTGATTAATTCATAGGGCAAGCCCAGAAAAGAGCTTAGCACATAGGAGGCCATGGTTGCTGTTATGATGGTGTTTCCTGGTTAATCGAGCATGAGAAAATCCTTTCTTACTTATAGAACAGTCTCCATGTCTGCAGCTATGCTGTCCTTAATGAGCCTGACCTCATCTAACTCGGGCAGCTCAGCAGAACTGGGCCTGGTTAGTACTTTGACTGGGGAGTAGTCTCCAATACCTGTAAATAATATATCCAAGACCTTCAAAAGATAAATGATGCCATGAATAGTACTGAATATATATACTGAATATATGTATGTACTAAATATATGTGCTATTTTTTCATATATACACGATAGGTGATAAAGTTTAATTTATAAATTAGGCCTAGTGTGATTAATATCAATAACTAGTAATACAGTTTAAAAATGAACAATATTCATGATAAAGGTTTTTTAATCTTACGAATTGTTTACTTACAGAATTTTTCAACTGAAATATTTAGACCCACATTGACTCTAAGTAAATTAAACTGCAATAAACAACACTGCAAATAAGGAGGGAATCTCTGCCTGCTGGGTGAAGAAATTTCTGTGAATGATTTCAGAAATAAGAAGCAAGAAATAAGAAGCAAGTTTCCCCAGCAACATCCAAGACTTCCTCTCCACCAGATGAGCAGTCATTTAGAACCGCCATGGGGATTGGACCCACCAAGTCATGACTGCAGGAAAGATCCAGAGTGCACATTCGCTGCCATGACAGTGTATTTTAAACCACACATAACACTTGTTTCTGGGTTGACTTCTCTGAAAGCAAGAGCAGAAGCAGCTAGGAGAAAGGAACTGGGATCAAGGGGTGTAGGGTGGAGAAAGCAGCTGTGTGGAAGTGGGGAAGCAGTTTCTCCTGCCAAGGCTTGAGGCCACAACACAGAACCTTGCTGACCTTGTAGTTCTGTCACCAGGCACTCTGACCTCCGATATGGGTATTAGTAACACTTACAGCAGCACATAAAAAGGAAGGGTTGTATGGAAATGGAGGCTGAACTTATTGAAAAATAAATTGTTTTCCCCTTTTCATCCTCCTTAAGTCTTCAGTTTTCAGATATGTTTGGTAATTTTTCTTCTCAAGCTGTTGCTGCTTTACATTTGCCAGCAGTTTGTACATGGGCTGAATATTTAAAGAGAAACTCAATACACTGTAGATCCTGGACGTGCCTCGAGGGCAGAACCCGGGTTAAGAAAGTCATAAAATTATTCATAACTATTCTGAGTGAGAGCCATAGAGTAGGACAGAACTACATGAATGTTAATAAAAGACCTAGAAAATGACTTAAATCACAGATTACTGAAGCCAAGATGGTGGCCACAGGAAGCTTTAGTGCTCAAATCAATCTGAAAGCTTGTTTCTGAAGATAAGATTCCTTTATGTACTACTTGGGCTAGACTTTTCTTTGGGAAACGAGAACTGTCTTCTAAAGCAAGGCAAACATTTTGTCCACATTAGATTCCCACCAGGGCTTAGCAAAGAGCTCAGTGCACACCATCCCTGCTCCTCGATCACCACCACTGGACAGCAATCATTTGGAGTGCTGCTAGTTTCCAGTTCAGAATAGAAGAAGATGTTACAAACATCATACTAGTTTTTAAATTTCTTACATGGAAATGACACATATCCTCCATTTGTTTATTTAAGTAAGTCCTGTAGTTGTGTTTACCCTAAAAGCATAAATACAGTATGCTTTTACTGGGAAGGATGGAGTTGAAATATCTGGGGACTATCAATTCCAAATATCAAAACAGACCAGAGATAAATATCTTATTGCTATACTATCCATATTTACAAATGGTTTGACAGAATAATGAAGCCCACATGGGTCAGGGGTTAACCAGTTCATAAAGATTATGACATGGCATCAAGAACATTCATAATTATCCATTAATGCCAGAAGAAAAAAGTTCCATCTACAAGTGGAAAGAAAGGCATATAACAAGCTTCATATCAAATGTAGTCTCATAACCTATTGTCAGGTATGCACTCACTGAAGTGTTTGAAACCAATAAATAATGACTTTCCTCAAGTAATAAGTTGGGGTCCAGGTATACAGCTCAGCAACATAAGCACCAGCCTGGCAAGAACAAGGTACTGAGTTTGATCCCCAGTACCACAAAAGAGTCTGGAAATCCATAGATGCTGAATTTGTTTTGCTGTCAACAACACATATGTTGTTCTCTGCACTTTCGGCATGTATGTTGGTCATTTTTTTCTGAAATTTTGTGCTTCTGAATCATAAGATAGTTATTGTATCTTCAGGAATTATTTTTCTGTTTAAAAATAACAGGAAGAGGGCTGGGTAGTTAGCTCAGTATAATGTTTGCCTGGCAAACACAAGGTCCTGAGTTCAATGCCCAGTACCACACAAAAAAATAAAATAAAATAAGAGGAAGAGAGAAAACGATGTATCTGCTCCATCACCCCCCTTTGTTAAGAAAGCAAATGCTTCTTTAGTAGGCAGTTCCCCACTCATATGTTCAATTGACTGAGAAAAACATAAATCATTTGCAAGTGGGAAAGCAGTAATCCAAATGTACCTTGCTGAAAGGAGGGAAATTCTTTTTTTTTTATTAATATCATTTTTATTGAAGAACAAATAGCAATGAGACAGTTTCAAGACAAATGAACAGGACAGATTTGATAAATTAATACACTGCAAAATGTTCTCCTAATGTTTTGGTGTCGTACAAGGCGCATACATGATATTATACTTACAGACATTATTATAGCAGATGCCTCTAATCAGTGAATTAAGAGAGTGTAGTTATATACGTATCCTATTTTTTATAGCTGAATTATATCACAGAATCAATAATTAATACTTTCTACCTTGTTATCTCCCTAGTGGTTGTCCATAGTGCTAGAAGCCAACATAATATCTTGTCCAACCACCATTAGTGCAAATCTTGCTTCTCATAGAATTATGCAGAAGCACGGCATATTTATCCTAACTGTACTGTTTATACACACACATCATGATTCTTCCTTTCCATACCGCTTTTTTTTTGTCTATTTGTCCTAACTGCACTGTTTATACACACACATCTTGATTCTTCCTTTCTATACCCCTTTTTTTAGATCTGTCAAAGATGAGCACTTCATTGTCATTGAACCAATTTAGGGGCCTGAACTCAGCGACGCAATCCAACACAGTCCAGCATTCCACAATAATAGTGAGTTATCTGAAGAAGTTGTTCACTATAGCCATTTACAGCTCAACTTATTATTATGGCCCCATGTTATATACCTCATTTTTATACTTTTCTGCTGGATGGTTAAGACCGAGATAGATCAAGCCCTGTATACCAAAAGGTGTAGCTTTTGTTTCTGATGAGGTCAGTGAAGTCCCCTCAGGGTTTATCTTGTAATCCTGTACCTTACTCTGTAGATCTTTTGTCTGTGTCATCCATGTGGATGAATCACGGCCAATACTTGACCAGTTTGCTCTCTATGAGAGCCTGAGAGAAAGTCTCTCCATGTGACTCACCCAGACACACTATAGATCGTCGGCCTCTTTCCTCTGTGGCTCCAAAATCTCTTTGATCAGAAAATTTTGAGCACAACTGAGTTTCGGGAAAATTCTTTGAGCAAAACATAATGTTTAAAATTTAATCACAAGCCTGTATTCCCAGTGCCCTAGAGCTTAATGTAGGATGATCTTTGTGAGCTCAAACCAAGGCTGGGCTACACAGTGAACTCCAGGCAGGCTATTCCAGATGGCAAGACCTTGTAAAAAAATCATCAAAGACTTCCAGATGTTTTACGTTTGCTGCTGTAGCTGAGTGCCACAGTGGTGGTAGAGTTGTTTGGCCCTGGGACAAGTCAGCAATGAGAAGACGGACTCAGTGTATGTGGTCGAGAAGGACTTCTTAGTGATGGCCACGCTTGGGGTAGACCTGGTCCAGTAACAGCACCAACATAGATGGAGGAGTGATTGTTCCTAGCAGTGCTATGGAATTTAATAGGGTTGTGTAACAAAGTACAACAAATAGGCTGATTTAAATAACAGAAATATAGACTCTCACACTTCTCAAGATTGCAAGCTGAAGACCAAGGAGTGGACAGCATTCTTTCCTTCTGAAGCCTGTAAAGCAATCTGTCTCACACAACATCTGCCTTAGTATGCAGTGGTTTACCTATGCCCTTTGGAGCTCCTGATGCTCTTGGGAGGTTTCCTCATGCATATGCTTTTTCTACTGTTCATATGCACAAGGGCATCAGTTTCACTGAATTAAGATTAACCTTAGTTACCTCATTTGATTTATTTATTTAAATTAATTTTATCATGTCTGCATCCTGTGCTATGACTACTACAAAGACAATATACAATGTATTAATTGTTGTAACTCTTCTACCAATCTGTTTTATAGCTGTTTCATTGCAATTTTTTTCTCAATAAAATGAATAATGAAAAAATTTTTAAATGAAAATATGCTACAAAAATTATTGGTATAGTTTTTTTTGTGTGTACGTGGTCCTGGAGACTGAACTCAGGGCCTTATGCATGCTAGTCTAGCACTCTGCCATTGAGCTGCAGCCCAAGCCCTTGTTGGTATAGTTTTAACATAATCATATCATTCATCAGAGAATTTGTAGCTGTATATGATATCTTAGTTTTGTTTTTATTCATTCCTCTTTTTTTACTCAATCCTTCTTTCCCTCTCCCTTTACAGAGCTTTTCTTGTACTGTTTTCTTCCATTCTTTTTATTTTTAATACTTATTCCCACCATCCCCTTCTCCTCCTCTCTCTTGTTCCTCTTCCCATTTGAACATTTTTTGCTACTACTCAATATCTATCATACTATGTCATTTAAATTGACTACCTCTATAAAGGCTCTATCTCCAATTATGGTTACATTCAGAAGTAATGAGGCTTTGATCTTGAACATAAGAAGTTGGGGAAGAGAGGTAACAATGAGGGACCACTGGAGACAAAGTCTGCAAGGCTGGGAAAAGTACCCTAATTTATGCAAAAATTACCATTTATGACATCATATAGTGCAAGATAAAGGAAGACAGAGATAAATGTCAGAGAATCTTGAAAGCTCAGTTGACTCATTGACATACTGAGTTAATGAAGAAGGCAATAAAACCAGCACAACAGCATGATCTGGTAAAGGAGGATGGAAAATGACAGCGATCTGGGTACAGAAGGATGTTTAGAGATAATGTGTGATAGAGACTGGGATAAAGACCTAAAGGAATATTAGTAGAAAGAAAATTAAGGACTAGGAAAATAGACATCATTTGCAAAGTATAAAAGTTAGGGCTTAGTGATATTTTGCATACATTATAATCTTGCAAGACAAGTCAAAATGATATTGAGAAAACTTACCAAATTATTAAGCTGCTTAGAGTGGGAATTTGGGAACAAGAGCGAAGGAAACATTTTCACTTTTAATTTCCTATAAAGCAATCTCAGTATAAGAACACTCTTCCATTAAAAATAGAGGAGGAGCATTCACATCCTTTTCTCCTTTCAGGAAATTTGAGGAGTAGGTTTTAAAATCTGACCATGTTTGTGTCGCAGAGGCTAAATTGAGATAATTATGAGACAGCTAAGCAGAAGTGCTTGATAGGAGGTGAAAGACTTGAAGTCACATAGGAATGATTCATATAGAAATGATGGATTCTGGAAAAAATTAATAGCAGTGTGGTGCTTATTATTTAGATGCTTGAATAATAATAGTAATTATTGAGTGCACACCAGGTGCCAGAAACTTTAAACATGTTGTTTCATCGAATACTCACAATTACTCTGGAAGATAGATGTATTATTTCTGCTTTACAGATGAGAAACCTGAATCTTTCAGACATTAAGCAATTTGCCAGGGATCATATAATGTGTAAGGGTTGGGGGAGCCAAGCTTCAAATCCATCCCTGTCAGACTTAAAGTTTATGTGCTTCCACTCTACTCTACCTGAGGATAATTACTTCATCTGTGGATAATGAATTCTTTTCATGGGCAGTGTATTAAGAATCACATAGGAAATAAAACATAGCTGTTTTCTACAGGTGGGTAGAAAATTACATTCCCTCCTCTTTATGTGACACAGGCCAGATGAGGGGCAGGAAGAATATGAAATTTCTGACAGGAGGAAATTATCACCCATTAAACTACAAAAGTTCTACTTAAACCAAAGATGAAATTACTCTTGAATGGTGAGAGGGACTTCCCTGGCAGCCACTGTAAAGTTACGGGGCACAACCTCTAAATTCTCCTCACTGGATGTGTTAACTCAGCAATTCCTGACTTGAGGAGGAATCTTGCACAGTGCCACGCCAAAGCTATTTTGAGTAGGAATTAGCACTTTCAAATGGGCATGCAAATTTCTCATTTCAATAAAAATACCATTGTTCTATGAAGAGGAGTGGAGAGCTGGGCTAAATTTTCTCAGTTTAAGGAATGGACATTGTCAAAAAAAGGCTAATGATTATTTTGTTTTGCAGTCTCTGAATAATAAATGAAGCAGGGGGTTGACATCCTAAGAACAAACCGATTGGTATTGACAGCAAAATTGGAAAAGAAAATGGCACATAAAACTCTCTACAATCATAAGCTTTAATTTTACCTAATCATGTCATCGAATTCTCAACCAATTATTATTTTCAAAAACGAATTTTAATCTATTCTTGATTACATTGATCAAATCACCTAAAGTTTCTTTGTGAGGCACATTTATACCCATTATGGAGACAGCAGACTTTCATCTTGATTCACAGAATTGATGAGTGACATTGAAGGAAGCTTTCACAGCACAAATCTTGATATTTAAAAGTTAAAAATCAATAAAAGAAACTATTAAAAGTATTAATGACTCAGGGCAATGGAACTAAGTGTGTAATTCACAGACCCCTGGGCTCCGTGCAGCATGGGATTGCCTGGGGAGCTCTGCTGTGGTTCTAGCTGTTGACCTCAACTGAGACCCTCGCTGTCCATCTTCAGCTCTATTCTGCACTGCAGACTGCCACATGCTAACAGCATGGAAATTTCCTCCTGCGTTTCCAAGCTCTCACCACAATGAAGGACCACTCTCATAGCAGGAGGGAGCTGGGTACCTACTAGAGTTCTGGATGGCCTCCACGGGGAAAGACCTAAGGAAGTGGCATTTGTACATCTTGGAAATGGGTTTGCAACAAACTGGGTAAAACATTTAAGGTGACATTAGAAGGAAAGGTGCTAGGGCGGGACTTAGAAACCAGATCCCCAGTCAGCTTGATTCTACTGATTCTGGGCTTGTCACCTTCAACCCTTTCCTTATCAGAATCCATGCAGAATGACTGGTGCTACTATATAATCGGCACACAAAAAAAAAGTGGAAAGAAAGATACAATGAATTTTCTTAGCATTTTCAGCAAATACTACCTTTCAAACCTTTGTGACACCGTGAGGGTGTTTTAGGACTATCGTGGTAGAGAATTGCCTCAGTCTTCAGCTTTGACTGGATAGCTTCTGTGGACCTGATTTTCCTCTACGTAGCATTACAAAGAAAAAGGGTAACTATACTGTTACTCTTTTCAAACTATATATTTACTTCTTTTCATCACATTTTTGTTGAAAAAAGATAGATAAAATCGATTTATGTACAGTTCTTTCTTTTTTATGTATTTGGTACAGGGTGATGATACACAGCTTGACTCATAGTAATTCTCCTCTTTTCAGCCTCCTCAGCACTGAGATTACAGGTGTGTGTTGCTACACTTGGTCTCCATGCCTAGCTCAGCATGTCTGGGCGTGGGGCTGGCACAGAATGTGGTGCTGGGGATTGAACCCCAGTCCTTGTGCTTGCTTAAGCAGACACTAAGCCATCTTGCTGGTTCTATGCACAGTTCTTTTTGATCTAGCAGCCACAGTTTTATTTGAAACAGAAAACACATTTGTACTCTGCTTCTACAAACACACCAAGCCACACTGCTGGGATCTAGGGAAGTTCTTGAAAGACTGATTGGTTGAGTGTTTTAGTTGCTTTTCTCTCATTGCTCCAAAGAATTTTCAGTGATCCTATATGATACTAAATAAAACCATAGCAATACTTTAATCAGGTTACACTGAAGAAAGATTTAAAGTTTCTATTCCAGGAGTAATTTTGTGTTTCAGGAATTCTCTATCATAAGGGCAACTCTATGTGAAAACCTTTGAGCTAATTTTAGTGACTTGGTTTAGGACAGGAAATTGATTTATAAAAAAAATAAATGACATATGATATACAACACCCCAAATTAAGAAAGGGAAGGATTATTTAGCACACAGCTTGTGGAGGTTTCAGTACACACTCAGCTGGCTCCAAGGCAATGTGGGATGGCACAGGGGCAACTGCTCCAGGTGGCAGAAGATAGCAAAAGCCACAAGAGCAAACAGGGAGGAATATCAGAGGGGGTCCTGTCCCTTATACTGCATTCAGGCTGCCCACTCTAGAGTGGGTGCAGCATTCCCCCATCATCCTAGCACTAAATGATGAGCCAATCACAAACTCTACATTCATCTGCCTCCAAAAAGTAACCCTGCCCCATGACTGCATGGGGCTTTGCAGGCAGCAGGTGGGTGGGGGCGGGGGAGGCTCATTCAGATGCAATCCATAGCGTTTTGAATCAAGTCTTCCCATTTTTCTCTTTTTTGTCTGCAACTGAATACACCGATCAGAGAAGATAATTTACCTTTCTTCAATTTCCCTTCATTCTAAAATAAGATGTCTTATTTTCTGCATCTAACTTTCTACATCTAATTTTCACTTAAATGGCAGAATGTTCAGTATCTGTTAAACATGAGGGAGAGACCTAGAGTAAATATGTGTTACAGAGCCTCAAAGAATAGGCATTAATTCAGGAAAAGGGCAAGGCTGAACAAAAGGCACAATGGAATTCTGTGTTACCTGGTTTGTGCCATATTCATTATGCTGATCTTTTTCCATCTTAGGTAATGGCAGAAGTAGAAAATTGGAAATGACTAGTTAGAATATAGGTTACAAAGGAATGATATACTCGGATGAAGAAAAAGATACATCTAAGGACCCCTAAGAAGAACTTTGAAATTCTAAAGATAAGCAACCCTCTGTGTCTATCTATATAGATTAATTTAATGATTAAAATGTATTTTAATGATGATGAGTACTAATAAATTAGTATTTATTGTCACACTTAACATTTCTAAGTCAAACAGAAGCTAGCACAAGTGAATACTAAGTATTCGTTTTATAATTTTAAATAATTGGTGAAGGAACAGGGTTGAGAAATTAAAGGTGAACAGTTTCACAGTTGTCTGCAGGACAATAGACAACCTAGTTTATGACTGAAAAAGGAGAAAGAATCCTTAATATTATTGGTTGATTTTTTTGAGGTTAGCCACTCTCCCTGGGGTGAGATGGAATCTCAGTGCTGTTTTAATTTGCATTTCTTGGGTGACCATTGATGCTGACCATTTTTTCATGTTTACTTTCCAATTGCATTTCTTCATCTGAGAAGTGCACATTCATCTCAGATGCCCCCAGCGCTTGTAGGACTGTTGGGGAAAAAGAAACTTGTTCCACTGTTGGTCGGAGTATAGCCTGCTGATGAAACTGCTGCCATGATCAGTGTGGAGATTCCTCAAAAGCTAAAATTAGAGGGCTACTTCAACCCAGCTGTTCCCCTTCCGGGTATCTTCATAGAAGAATTAAAAATGTCATACCAGTGATATATGTGAACCTATGTTTATAGAAACATAGTTTGTCCTAGATATATCCTGGAAAAAAATCATCAACTAAGGAATAGTTTAAAAAGATGTGATATTTTTATATGATGGAGTATTACTGAGCTATAAAAAAGACAAACTCAAAATTTTCTAGGTAAATGGAGGCAACTAGAGATCACACTCAGAAGTGAAATAAATCAGACCTACATGTATAAACATTGTATTGTCTCCTTAGGGTGAGAAACTGAAAAAGTAAATAAGATCCAAAATGTACAATAGATATTGTGAAAGGGAAAGAAACTCCTCAAAAGAAAAGAACAGCTAGGATGAGGGAAGGAGAAAAGAAGGAAGGGATATATATATAATCGTACTACTAATTTTGATTAGTCCATTGAAAAGAATAGTCAGTGTTCATATGTTTGATCAATCTTGCATGCCTATATCTGATAATCTATGCAATCACCTTGAAAATGAAAATATGCATTATAATAACCTTTGTTTTGAAATTCTGTACCATTTTTATTATTTTTCAAATTCTCTTTAAAATTTAAAAGAAAAAGCTACTTAATGTTCCCACAAGTGATTCAGAGCTGCCTTCGGAAGGCCTATGGTTTCATTCAGCCTGGATTTGGGTCCTGTTGAAAATAGGCCAGATGGGACAAAGTGAACAAAATGCAGCAGCCGATGTTGGTAGATGCCTTGGTAGCTCTTTGATGTCCATGGATTATCAAATAAAGCCTCATCTTCAGGGATTCTGACAAGAATGGAAATATTTTAGAATCCTGCTGCAATAGTAGATTCTGCTGTGAAAAGGATCAAAGTCAAAGTTTCCTAGAGCAAAGCATGGTTCATTTGTTGGGAAATGGAAAAAAAGTTTCAGTGCTTCAATATGGCACTGAACAAAACTATGGCAATACTTTAATCCATTTCACTGAAGAGAGACTTAAACTTTCTATTCCAGGAGTAATTTTGTGTTTTAGAAATTCCCCATGAGGTATGGAGCTCCATATAAAAGCATTGGAGGAAATTTCTACCTCAAAAATAGTTTTAGTAACTTCATTTGGGATGTCAAATGATTTCTGAAGAAAAATAATTCTAATGTTTGTTATTATTTTGTTTTTCTTCATAGACACAGACATTATTCTTGTCTTAGAAAAAGAAAACAGGATGAAGTCCAGAGCAGTGAAGAATTCTTTCCTACCCTGTGAAATCATTCTTAACAAATGTTCTACTCCAGTTAGGTCCATTTCTGTTTCTGAAGCCTGTGTTGGTGGCTGGAGGCCTGAACTGCTGCTCCTACCATCTCTTGTGAGAGGCATGTGTTACATCAAGACTTCACTCTTCATCTGATTACCCTTCAGAGACAAGAAAAGATCTCTCTACAGAGCGTGCTTGGCTGCTTCCATCCTGGGGATCTTTGCTTCTTTGATCTTTTGCTGCCAATGTGCAGGAAGCTGTGGGGCTCACCTGCAAGAGCTTGTAGTGAGCATTCCTGCCCAGCACTGTGTTCTCGATTACTGTGTTAGCATTGGTCAGTGAGGGAGGGTTGATGCCACAGGAGTTGGCAAATGGTACTAATATGGCCATTTTCATGCCTGAATGTCAGTTGTCAAACATGTACCAATATATTGATATTAGTCCAAGACTTTTTTATTTATTCTATATGACTGAATTGTTGACTAATCACTCATCTTCAGATGTTACACTCCCTGGTAAGACTGTTGAATATCTGAGGGTAGAGTGTGTTCCTTACACTTTTGTATTACTATTATGCTACATTTAGTGTTCTAGACCACTTGATATTTGTTTTAAAAATATTAGCTGACCAACACGTTTTCAAAGTTTAATAATGGAGAAATTTTTTCTAAGTAGTATTAGACTGAACTTACCTCACAAGTCTAGGAAACACTTTGAGCTCTTAAACAAATATAATCACTAGTGAGTTCTTTAAATATTAATAAATACGTGAGTAAAGCAATTAAATTATGAGCCAGGTAAATAATACCGGGAACTGATAATAAATATTGCCTTGATTTAAATACCTATGCAAATATAGATTCTTCTTGACTTACAATATCTCGCCACCTGATTGAAATCATTGTAAGTTGAACACATTAAGCTCACTGAACACCACAGTTTAGCAAACAGAATGTGCCTAGAGTGTGTTGTTCATTTTCCTGGTGACGTGGCTGACTGAGCATTACCACTGGCTGACACTTCCTAGCATCACAAGAGAATCTCTTCGCATGTACCTTTGGCTCAGCAAAGATTGAGCTGCAGATTCGATTGGATGTTCATTGCTTCTGCACAATTACAAAGCTGAAAAACCTAAAGGCCAAATGCCATGAATTGAGGAACACTTAAAATATCATATGAGACAAAACCCAGATAGGTTAGATATAGGGTAGAATTAGGACAACAAATTTATTATCAATGTAAGAAAATGTCAATCATAAGTATTGATATGGAATAGATGTTTAAAATAAACTATTTCATTTCCCTGAGTGAACATATACAAGATTAACTATCTTACTTCCACCTCTTGAATTTTCTTTCAGTAGTTCAAGTTTTGTTTGTATGTAAACTTTGCTTTGATACTTCACAAATGTAAAAGGGGAATTTTCTGTGGTCTACCAGACAACATAGGACTGCTTGTTTTTTATTGCATTTTATCAACACTGTCTTAATGATGTCATTTGCTGACAGAACTTGAAGTTTTTTTTTTAAATGGAACCAATAAATTAGGCTATTGTTATTTAAAGTCAATAGCATCCATGCAAAAATATGAGCTTTAAGTTCTAGTTTCCATCATTCACTCTTGATATGCTCACATTCACACATGAGTCTTATTATCTTTGAAGATGATGATAATAAATAAATAATTACAAAAATTTTAAAATTTGCCTAAAATTAAAAATAAATGATTAATATTAGAGAGAAATTTGTCTGATTTCATAAAAATGTAGGAATCTAGCAATAGTAACATTTTACCTGTTATCTATCTGACTTTAAGTATAATTTATAATTAGGTAATATACCCATTAAAATTATGTTAAAGGACATATCTTGTATCATGTACAAAGAAGGAGGAGAAATGATCATTCATCTTACCTTTCCTCCATCTGAGGAGGCAACACCAGAGAACAAAACAAGGACCGCACAATAAAATGGAAAACACATGGTATGGTTTTTAGGACATTTAGGAGTTTAAATGAAAACAAGAGAAAAACAGCAATAAAGAAGGGGGGAATGTGTGAATGAGGTGAACATATCTGGAACCCAGTGGCACACATTTTGACATCTGAGTGGATATCACTTCAAAAGGAAGAAGCAATAATTTTGACCTCAGGCACAGCCTTTCTCAAAAGATTTTCATGAAGGATCAGCCCGTCGTTAGAGAAGCTTACCCTTGCTCTGGTGAGTCCACGTTGGTTTCCAAATGATCCTAAATGAACATCTGAGCCACTTGTTTCCCACTCCTTTCTTCACATGTCCTGACTCCCAGCTGTGTCTGAGGGAAATTGTTAGCTACCAGCAGAAATAGTCATCACCTTTATCTAGTCCTCTGGCTACAATGATGCCATTGGAAACTTGGTAAAAACACTCCTGCTCATCCTGAAACTGCAGAGGCTGCCAGAGCAAATCGAGACAGAAAAAAAACAAAGGGCACATCAACATAATGTATATATAGTGGAGGTCCTTGAAGGTCAGAGCATGATCTTTTACTTAGTGACTTATAATGTCAATATTTGTCAGATCTTACTGAAAACTAAAGCTTAGGCAAAGAAAAAAATACATTGCATGACATTTGTTTTCTGTCCTATAGCATTAGATGTCCTATTGTAAACAACCAGTATTAATGATTAAATAGTTGGGGATAAAGTTTTTTTCATGAGTATATCCTGAGCACATTTAGAATGAATTGAAAGGAGACCACCCAATGTTTCAAACTACCATGACTGTCCTTTTCAACTCTCATTTAAGAATTAGACAAGCACCAGTGTTAACAGTGTGTGTGTGTGTGTGTGTGTGTGTGTGTGTGTGTGTGTGTGTGTGTGAGTGATAAATATTCTGGAATTCTTTCATTTTGGGGGAAGATGTGCTCTTCAAATCTCATAAATATTAAATTTATGAAATTTTACTTTGTGCTGGATATTGGTTCTTAAGTGAGTCTCTATTATTTGTGAGAATATAATACTAGACCTAGCATGTACAAAAAAACCCTGACTGGTCAAATATATCCACATTAAGGAACAGAATGATAACTTGAATTTGCTGATAGTACTATCCACATTAAAAATGGTACAAATCTGGGGGTTAAATTTGATCAGGTATCTATAGGGCAGAGATTTATTTGGATGAGAACTTTTGTGATTTTAGTCTACCTACTCAATAAAGGAAACGATGATCAATTAGAAGCATTGAGGATAAAGTTACATTTTCTGGGGGAAGCAGATAGAATCTGAATATAAATTGTTAAGATTTTGGTTAAGAATTATCTTCAGTAAGATCTGACAAAAAAAAATCAAAGCTCACCCCAGTGAAGATAGGCTTCCCAGTACTCTCCCCTTTATGCAGTTTCCATATGTTGGTAACTTCAAGGTAAGCCAAAGAGCTAAGTACCAACCGCAGTGCTATGACTCAGAGTAGGGTGAGAGCTCTTAGCATAATGTTGTATCTCAGGTGAAACAGCTGTGTTCGTGTAAAAGCACCTGGGCTGACAGTTAGGTAAGATGTGGCTGAGTGGCACAATGAACAAAAGGACAGTACTTGAAGTCACTCCCTGAACATGAAAGAATATTGCTTCCTGAACTTAAAAAAAGTAAGAGATTGGCCTGACCAATTTTAGATTACATATATATACCCAATCAGTTTGACATCAATATATCTAGTTTTGTTGACACAAATGCTTATCCTAGATACTGTCTACAACCTCCAATTTGGAAAATCATAGCATGTTGATATAAATATGTACAACACTTAGTGTTCTATATTTTATTATGCTCACTTTCTCCCTAGAATGGGAATTTTGATCAGCTCCATTATCTGGCAATGATAAAGGGAGAGACAGAGAAGGACAGACAGAGGGAGAGGGAGAGGGAGAAGGAGAGGGAAAGGGGGAGAGAGAGAGAGACAGAGATAGAGACAGAGACAGAGGCAGAGACAGAGGCAGAGACAGAATCAAATACACTCTTTATCCTAAAAGAACGCTTAAGCTCAGTATTGCTGGTAAGTAGATTAGACATGTGTGAATGTTAATATCTCCTTCACTTTTTTTGCTTAAAATCTGTCTAATAACTCCCAGTCTGGCAATATGGCCTTCTTCTTAAACAAGGGCTCTTTCAATTGAGAATTTCCAGGGGGTTTTACAAAACAACATAGGAACAACTAAATAACAACCACAAAAACTAAAACAGTGTCTCAAGAAAAAAATTATAAAGAAAATCTTGTATTGCTTCTTGTCTTGTTTGCATTAATTACATTGGCCAAATTTTATAATTATTAGTATCAGAGTTTTTGTACCAGGAAGGGTACAAAATGATATGAGAGACCAGGGTATTCCTAGAAATACAAAGTGTGATTAACATGCTTTCAGCCCAGAAAACAGTTGGAAATTATTCAAGTCCATATTATAGCCTTGGATATAATGTAATAACCAGTTTAAAACAATTTTTATGTAGAACTTAGATTCCACTTCCTCAGCACAATTCTCCCTCCTCCTGAGTGTGGGCTGCTGGATGTCACTTTTACATTCTTATGCATGAGTAATCTCACCATATTCAGTAATATATTCTTCTTATGAGAAAGTAATCAAGTACAATATAACTGATGACTTTCTTGATTCAGTAATCAGTAATTTGTGATCAATTTTACCTGATGGTGACAGCCTGGTTTATAAGTTAGTGCTAATGTACATTACTGCATTTCATTTCTGTGGAGCCTGTCAGCTGAGTAAGGAGGGGGACCAGGGATAAAGTACTCCTCCCCCTCCATCCGTAAGTGGCACGCCACCGGCCTCCTGGTGTTATTAAAGGAAAATTGGAAAAGTTTCCAGAAGATTAAGCAGAAAGCTTACAACTTGCACAAGACTCTCAATTTTCCAGCAGCTCTGACAGAAGGATAAATCTTCAGCTGTTTTAACTAAAATGTAAGCAAACCCAATATCTAACTACAGTAAACAAAATTTATTATGATTCGGACGTGGCAGTGGTGTTTACATCTAGGTTGACAAAATTGCCAATGTGTGAGACCCTTAGTTAAGAAAAATGTAGCAGGCTACTCCTTATCCATCAGGCAAAAGAAAGAGGGATTTTTTGAGAGCTGTAAACACATAAAGTGACTTTGAACAGTATACCTTGATTATTTGTGCATATGAAACTTGGCCCAACTTTAAGTACAAGTAAAATAAGTATCTGACTATATGGTTCAGTTTTCACCTGCTTTCATTCTGAAATAAATAATCATAAAGCACAGCTAACATGTTACTGCTTTTGTATTCTTGTATTCATCTTGAAATTATTATCAAGATGTGGTTTATTAAGCCATTATTACACGTATCACTTAACTTGGAAGAAGCTACTCTAATATACTTCTATTGCTAGAAGCAAAATGGTGAGATGTACCAAAGGACAGCTACAGATGCAGGACGAGCTCTGTGTGCTCCAAGTGTGGTGTAGACATCCAGTGTAGACAGCTTGAGCTTGATAGGGAGCTCCATGCATTTACCTGATGCAGCCAACCAGCGCTGTCCGTGTGATAGTTTGCCGGCCACTTTCAAACCCGGGTTGATGCTGTTGATTGCACCTTGCTCTTGTGCCGCAGCAGCAGGGACCTTTGTGGTTTTGTCATTGATGGTTCCTGGGGAGCAGAGGTCTCACTGAAGAATCAGCAGTGGTGTAGTTTAGCTTAAATGTGAAGATTCTACAGAGGACATAGATGCACCATACGCCCTGTTCAACCCCAGGTTTCTGCTGGTGACGTATACCATACCTTCACCAGGACAGTTTTATTTTATAATTACAAAAGATAAGATTCTGGGCTGGAGAGATAGCATGGCAATCTCAGCACCTCCCCGAGAAGCATAAGGACCTGGGTTTAACCCCTGATATTACATGCCATGCCAGCCCCAGAACCTCAGGCAAGGTGGTGCATGCCTGAAATCTCAGTGCTGGGGAGGCTGAGACAGGAGGATCACTACAAGTCCAAGCTGCAGAGTGAGATTTTGTGCCAAAAATATAAATAAATTAATAAATTAATTAACTAATTAAAATATACATAAAAATAAATTCTACTTAGTTTGGCAATGGTTTCAAAGCATACTGCCATATGCTCTTTCTAATATGAGAAAATTGTGATAAACTTTGGAGGGCAAAGCTGTAGGAGTTTGGAAGTAAAGAGGGGTAATCAGAAAAGATGAGACAGGAATTGATATTTTGTTTTCTTTCCAGGCCTCAGATTAGCACTACTGATGATATTGCTTCTCCACAATGCATCTTACCTTGAATTAGAATGCGGACACTCAAGTGGAAAGCTTGTTCTCAGAAGGAAACTGATCCACCCTGAATCTACGCCTTCAGGCTCCAAAACTTATCCCAGTTGGAGTTGGTGAGAGATAACCCTTACACGCAATCAAAAGAAAGTCCATGATGCAGACAATAAGGTATTTCATGACATAAGAGCAAAAATTAAGATGTTATAAATTTTTGCAGTGTAGGCAGCATATTTCCAAATATATTTCATTATTCTAACAATTCAATCATAGATCAAGATGTGAGTTTTCAACTCATCTGTCTTTAATAATTAACTCCCTGCCAATTACTTCATTGTTTATACTACCATAATTTAACCTTGGTCTATTTTGTGTTTCTATAACCACAATAGCCAATGTTAGATAATTTATAACATGCAAACACTTGCCTAAAGCCCCAACAACTGCTACTAAAACTTGCTTATTTATTAGGAATTTGATAAAAGATCTTATTTGTATTTTGAAATCAATTTTTTCAACATTGTCTAGATTTCTTTACCTAAAATTGATCTAACTACCTGTGTATTTAAAAGTTTCCTGCTCCTTCTTTCCCATTAAGCTATGAACTCTAATTAAGGAATTATGTAGACAACTGAATGTGAAATATATAATATGTTGTGATTTTTTTAATGAACTTAGTGTTCATTAATGAACTTCTTCTTTTCTCTGTTTTTTTGTGTGTGCTACCTTATTTTGGTTTCTCCTTCTGTGTAGGCTTCCAATTCAAGCCATTTACTTCTATTTATAGACTATATATTCATTGTTCTGGTGACTGCAATTACTTTTCAGTATTTTATGTACTAGTTATTCCAGAATTGCCATTTCATTTTATTATGGAAATAAAATGTACCCATTCAAATACTTTAAAAAATTAATGGTTTCAGCTTCCTCCCTTTGATGTCCTTTGCTTCCTTATCAGCATTTAAGATTATTGTCCTATGTCCAGATTCAGCATTTATGGACTTACTGACATTTTAGATAACTTATATTTTCTAAAACCTAAAACTTCTAAGTTCTGAGAGGCATTCAGTCTTTTATCATGCATAGCTGTCTTCAATGATGTACTCTGTCCATTTCCATTAAATGACTACCTGGAATGTTTTATCTACCTGTATGTTTACCTCTGATTTGCAAGATTTGAATTTAAAAACAGCTTATAAACATGTATCAAATTCCCTCAACTCTGAATGTATGTACATACTGTATGTAGTCACACAGAGAAGAATATATATTCATGTACACAGCTTCTTCCTATTATCCTAATCAAAGTGTAAGCCTTCTTCACCTTTTGTAAAAATGTATTTAATATGGGGCCTATAGCGTCTTATTACACAGATCAGACTCATAGTGATACTCCTGTTTTTATCCTCCTGTGTGCTGGGACTACGGGTGTACGCTATAGCGCCCAGTCTCGATCCCTGTCTCAGCATGCCCCGGGGTGTGGCAGGTATGGCAGGCCCAGGTATTGAACCCCAGGCCCTGTGTCTGCCTAAGCAAGTGATTTAATCTGCCTTCTTCACATATTGAGTCTGACTATTTTTTGAAGCATTTTTAAGCAGTGGTCAAATGCTGCATTAATTTTCGAAGGCTGAGCATAAAATCTTAATCTGATTACCAACTTTAAAAGACATATTAATTGCTTTAGTACACATATATTACTTACTATATTTAAATCTTCATTTTCACATATCTTTAATTAAAATAATATTTCTTGAAATTAAATAGATGTTCTTAACTGTCAATGGGAAGTGTTTGATTGATAGGCAGTCAGTGCCTTAGGGAGAGTTCTTGAAAATGATCTGTCAGTCACAGCAACCTCTCCTAAGAGTGAAACATCTTTGATGTCAACCAAGCAACTTTGCAATTTCCTCTGCTTAGAGCTGAATTGACTCTCATGTGATATATAGTAATTTTCTTTGTATAATATCATTTTAAATTTAATAAAATGCTTCATAAACAGCTTCCTATAGTGTAGTAATACAGATAAAAAAATGTTTGCCCAATTTCTCGATGTGTTTTACATATTTTAAAGACACATTTAGGTACTTGTGCAGTATTGTTTGATGGGGCAGTTATAGTCTGAGGTAGTTATGTGAGTTCTAACTTACTTTCTCATAAGAGGATCAATTAAACTTCTTCTGTAGGAAGGAAATGAGAAAATGAAGTTTGTACTCTGCCTGTAAGTGGTGTCAATGACAGATTAGATTGAAAATGATAGTAGCAATGCCCCAGATAGAACATATTTGTAAGTACTTGAGATTTGTATATTGTTTTGAGGAGAATTAGCTTTTGTCTTTACAACGTTTCTGTAAAATAACCAGGGGAAGGATTTGTCATCAACCACTGAATAAAGCCAAACCTGATGCTCATGGAATGACTGGTTCTCTTTGGTCCCAAGGGCTTGTATGTTGAATGCTAGGACAGATGTCGTGTCTCTGGCTGAGCTTGATGTTGCCTTGTTTTCCTAGTTGAGAAGTGATATTGCGAAGAAAGCCCTAGGGATCTAACCATATTCAGAAGGTGAAAAGAAGTTTCCTTATGTTCTGGTTTTAAAGGGGAAATACTGCATATTTAGAAAAGAATTCACACAAGTGGATGTTGAAGCTACAGTGTGGACTGAAATTCCTATTAAGGTTTCCTGGATTTAAACATGATGAGGAAGTCAAATTGGTGTTCTTAATCATGGCTCTAAACAACTCCTGCTCAGAAATGGGAGGAAATGAAGGAGAAGCCAGAGAAAAGTGAAGGAATTACAAGTCTATCTGTTACCACCACCAAGAGTGGAACCAGAAATTAAAAGAACTAACAAAAATGAATGCTCCTTTACTTTCATGCTACAAATGCCAAAATGTTTCCCCCATTTAGTATTCTCCAACTGAAAATGTGCAGGAAGATAATCAGCCTGGACAAATTGACATAGTACATAGTCAATATGAGGCGTTACCAAAAAAAAGACATATTTTAATAAATATTAACTTGTATTGGAAGCTGGCCAAGCTCCCAATCTTCTAGAGGAGCCTATGGAAAATTGCTAAATAAGACAAAATACAGTATGAATTTCTTGGCAGTCCAGGGATATCAGAACTTTCTAGGAGCTAAGACAAAGACTTCTCTGGACTGTTCATATCTACTGGGTCCTAACAATTCAGGGGGCTGCAGGAAGTAGAGGGTACATGTGAGGCTAAAGGTCCCTAACATGAGCAGACCTAGTGAAGTTACACCCAAGACAGTCTGGGAAGTAAATCTTGCTCATAGCATGAGTTGTCTTACCTCTTAGGTTGGTGGTTAGATGAGAACTTTGACTCCACATTCATGTTAGATGTTTAAAGTTTTAGATTAAATATCCAGTTAGTAAGTGCCAGTGTCAAAATTGGAACCCACTTCTACCTGAGACCAAAGCTAGTATTCTCAATATTTATGATACTGCTTCCTTTTTTTAAAAAACAATTTCTAAGTACTTCTTCTTCATTATGCCAATTCTGAACTTTCCAATAACCAATGCTCATGTCACACTTGTTTTATACTCTTTTTCTAGTGCCTACAACAATGCGGTTGCATCTGTCTGGTCAGCTTTTTCTATGGAACAACCCTAATACCTTGGGAACTATATTCCATGACATTTTTATAAGATGTATTTCTTGAGCTCTTCTTACATGCCAAGTTCTGTCCTAGGCATCAAGGTGGAAAATTAGAGAAGAAAAAAACTTCCCTTCTGAAAGAAGTGACAGAATTCTGCACAGAGTAAAGTTAAACTGGTTTCTTTACTATAGGCCTTTAATATGCTTGTGAGAAATGGAACTGAAGAAGACATGGTGTATAAGATTTTCTGAACCTCTGTTTTTGTAAATAGAATAAAAAAAAATTTAAAAAGCATTAGAAATGACACAGAAGTCTAAACCTCTTTAATAGGTAATTTTGTCTTCTTTAGATGAACTCTAAATTACAAATACAATTCTAAGATATGATTCCCAGGACTTTGCATAATATCCTCATCTGAAGTATGTGGTTGATCAAGACAAGCAGCACACATTTAGAAGACAAGAAAGACAGGCATTCCAAGCATGACTCTGTTATTACACGTTTCTATCCTCAGTGCAGCTGCTTAGTTCTCAGGCATCAGCATCCTATAAATTAACTGCTAGTTTCAAAAACCTGCTGACATTTCTCAGAATCATTGCTTTATGCATCTTATGTGTATAAATGCAAAAAATGTATGTAGTAGAGAATGTGATGGATCTTTGAACAGTGGAACATATCATGAAATAGCCCACTTAAATTCACATTTTCAGTCCTGGTTCTGATGCCCAATCATAGAAATATTTCTCCTTTATAAAATAAAGGCTCTTATTTGTTATTCCAAAATATCAGTAACAGTGCAAAAACTTGATTTTATAACTTGATAAACAATTTTTAACTAGTAGAGCTATCACACCACTGAAACTAATTTTATAAAATCCAGAATAATATGCTTTTATTCATCTGAATGTATTTTAATAAATGTTTTGCAGCACCTTACAGGCAAGTGTCACTGTAACATAGCAAAGCAACTATGACTTCCCTGTCAAACTTCCTGCAATATAACCGACTGGACTGTAGAACACAGGCTAGCAGGATACAGTTGACCAAACGCGATTCCAGTGTGGCTACTGAGAAAACACTTGAAAACTGTCTTCTGCTCTCCATGCATGGAGCATCATAACCAAAAAGACTTTCATGGCTTTGGAGACATAGCAACAAAATTCTGCTCTCTTACCAGGTATATGACCTTTTCAGGATTTGTGATTTTTCTGAACTATATTAACTAATATCATAATGTATATGAGCTCTGAATGTGCAGAAGATGGCCAATTTCTTGGATAAAATTCTGATGGTCAATGAGGCCTAAGAAGACTAAGAAATTATCCTGGATTCTCTCCAATAAGCATCTTTATATATCTGTATATACATTACATGCAAACTAAGCAACACAACAGCATATTTTTCTTGCCAAACTATAAAATACTACTCTAATTTTCTTGGTTTTTGATAAGGCACAAAGCAACTGAGTTCTACTCATTTTATATATAAGCTTATTCTCTCAGTCCAATCATACACATGATCTAATATGATCCCACATGTATGTGATCTAAATGTACATAGGAATAACGACATATATGACATACGTAGTATAACCACTCCCATTTGGTAGAAGAATAGATAGAGGCTGAGGGGCTTGCCTAAGATGATACAATTAATTAATGAAGAACAAACATTAACAATCAGGTTTCTGCACCCTACCAGAACATGGCTTGTGCTGTGTTCATCCTTTGTTCACAGTACCTGCCATCAGTAGCTGACTTCCCCTCCTTTGCCTCGGTTCCTTTCATTTGCTGAAGAATAGGTCAGATGATCTCTACTGTGTCACTTTAGTTTTAATTCTCTTTGAAGAGGAATGTAACTTCCTTTAGTCAAAGCATCTCCTCTGAGGCAGAAAAAATATATTCATATCATCCATCAATTCACTCCCCCCACTTTTTTTTTCTTGTATGCCTGGGCCTCCTGGGTCCATCATTCCTGTCTTCCTGTCAACTTTTCAAGTGAAGTAATGCGTTTCATTATATTTTGGATGCCACACCAGTTTAATCCCATTGATAGAGGGCTATGCAATCAAGCTGACAGTTGGATGATGATTTGAATCGTCCCTGACTCATTACTTTGTGAAGGATTTGGCATGCCAATCAATGGGGAATGATGTGCCGTGCCTTGAAGAATGACAGTAATCCATTTTCCACCAATTGATGTGATGAGTCTTTGACAGACTCACAAGTTATAGGGCCAAAGCCAAACATGATTTGGCACATGCCTCCCAGCACTGCCATTTTGCAGCCCTATAGGGTATTTATCAAAGCAGTAGCCCTTTTGCCTTCTGCTGTCATCAGCCCCGCGTTCTCAGGAGCAACCCAGCATTAGCAGGCATTGGCAGGTGGCAGTGGGGCAGGCTGCTATCTCGACCTCCCCTGGAATACTTATCTGAAGTATGTCTGCAAGGAAATAGACGGGACCTCTTAGTTACTCCACCATATTAACATAGTTATACTTACACTCTTGGAGTCCACAAATTTATTCTCATGAGAAGGTCAGCATACAGGAGCATTTGGAATGTCCCTTTTGAAATTGTTTTCAGAACTTGTGTTCCTGTTGTCCTACTGTTTATAAAGGATGTTTTGCTGATGTCACAGCTATGTGCTCAGCTTGGTGATATTTCTTGGTAGACTCATTCTCTTCTTGCCAATTTCTTCAAAAGAATTCATTCTGAGGACCTTGAAAATATTCATAAGAGAAACTTTTAGGTTCAAGTGAAAATACAACAGAAGCTCCAGACCTTTTCCTAGCCACCCGAGCATTATATTAAGTTGTATTCCTAAGGTGCTTGTTTTGAAAGCATTAAAATGATAAGTAAAATTTCCAACACTTTTAATGTGTTGTAGTAACAAGTTTTGGTTGTTTTATGAAATGAAGTTTAAAAATTAAAAAAGTTGCAACCTTTCTTCATCTGTGGCTTCATTTGCAAAATATTCCTGGAGTGCATTACTTTGTTGTGAATAATAATGCCACTATTTTTTCCTATAATTTCCTATAACAACAGCAGCTATTTCTGCGTGTTACAGGTGTAAGATTGCAATGCTGCCTTCTGTATGTTTGGCAGCACCCACTATCTGAAAAGATAGTGTCCCAGAGCAGAATTCTAAATCAAAACCATCATTTCCCATACTCTGGATCTAAAGTACCTGCGTGCTCAGGCAAGCTTAGGAAAAGCACAGGAACCTCAGTCCGATCCCCCACACCACACGCTGCGCCAGCTCCACAAAGGCTGAGCTGGTCAGAAAAACAAAAACAAGCAAACCAACAAAAACTCTGTCCATATATGCTATTAGTCGTGGTTACTAAGATTTGAAGAGAATTTTAAAATAATAGATAGAGACCAAACTAGGAAAAAAAATACAAAGGAACTTTGAAAGCTTCCTGGAAAGAGAAACTTGTGCCAAGTGATACAGAGGAAAGAGTTAAAAGATAAGTGGAAATTAAAAAAAATTATATAGACTTATTTTATTTGCTAAAATTTGTTTTAGCAATATACCTATGATCCCCAAATTTCAATATTTCTATTGATTTTTACTAGGATTTCCATGTCACTTCTTTGTCAGGCTTTGGTATGAAGAGAAACCCCTCAAAATGCCTTTTCTTATTCTTGATATTTATAGTTATAGTATTTTTCCTGATGATTTTGGTCAGAAGCGAAATGCTTTGATTGATCATAAAGTTAAAACACGACAGATTCATATTTATTTCTCTATTGCTTTGCTTTCCTAATTAATTGCTTTTCCTCTTTATGTTTATTATAACCTCTATTTTAATTTGAATTTTTATTTTCCATCCTCCTTCTGGTCTATTAAGGCAAATGAATGAGATAAATGTTCTTTCAGATATTCTTCCTTGCTCATGCAGGCATTCAGAAATACAAATTTCACCTTGGAATAGCTTTCGTGGCATCTCACAAGTTCTTGTGGATTTCCATTTTAATCCAATTCAAAATATTTTCTAATTTCATTTTTTTTTCTATAACATGAGGTGTTTTTGGTCAACCATGTACATGCCAGGTAGGCACTTATGCCACTGAGCTATCACCCCTTTTACATGAGCTATGTAAAAGTATCCTGTTCAGTAATGAATATTTCAAAAGATTTTCAGGACCAACTTCTGTTTTTTAAACTTTATTTATGTTCATATTAGTCAGAAAAGATATTCTTCTTTTTAATCTTTTGTATTTGGTGCAAGGTCTTGCTACCCAGGCAGACTCGTAATGATCCTCCTGTCTCAGCCTCCCCAGCACAGAAACTGCAGGCATGTGTCACCACAGCCAGTGGCTGGCTGGGCATGCCTGGAGCAGGGCCGAGGACCAAACCAGGATCCCTGTGCTTGCCAGGCAGGTGCTTAGACTGCTGAGCGATCTCCTTGACCCCAGAAAATGTATTTTGCAGGGCTTGAATTCTTTCATAATTTATTCAAACTTGTTTTATGACCCAGAGTATTTTATGATTAGTAAATGTTCAATTAGCATTTGAAAAGCATGTTTATTCTTTTATTGAGCAGTGTCCTTTAACTGTCATTTTGATGAGTACATTGATTGGTACTCAAGTTTTGTACATACTTGCCAAGATTTGCCCATTTACAACAGAAAAATGTTGAAATTTCAATTAAATACAGATCATTATATTTCTGCTTATAATTGTACAAATTTCTATTTCATAAATTTGGAAGCTCTGGTCTTAGGCACACAAAAATTTATAGTTGCTACATCTTTTGATGATACAATCCTTTTTATTATAAAATCATGTTCAATATTTATAGTCCCATTCTTTGCTTTCATATGTATTTTGCTTGATATTAATAAAACCACTCTAGTTTTACTTTGCTTAATGTCGGTGTGGTACATCTCTTCCTATTCTTTTACTTTTAGCCTATTTTTATCTTTTGTTCAGAATGAATTGTTGTATGCAGCATAAAGAAAGGTCTTTTTGAAAAGAAAGTTTCATAATCTCTGGAAATTGAGAAGTTCAGAGCATTTATATATAATGTTACTGTTAATCTCTAATTTTCATTTTTGTTTTCTGTGTTATCTACTCCTTTTTCCTTTTTTCTCTTTATGTTATGTATGCAAATCACTTTAAAATTTATTTTATTATCATTGTCAGTCCATTCCTCATTATCCTTTCATGTTTGTATTTCATAATAAATGTTTTAATTGGTCATAATCTTCATTTAAATAGTATTATATTAATGAGTAGTACAACAAGGTTATAATCATACATTTCTTTTTCCCTTCTTCAGATTTTGTACATGGTCACATATTTTACTTTGTGTTGTAAGTCTTTTAGATTTCATATTTGCACCACAGCCTAATTTTTGTGTTACTCTCTATTGTTATTTTTACTTAAATCATAAATTGCAGCATAAAGATATTAAAGTAAGTCGAAAAAGACTCTGGTCTCCCCTGTGCAATTCCAATTGCTGATGCCATTTAATCCAGTTTATAAATGTGTAATTCTGTTTGATACTTTCCTTTAACCTGGAGAAGATCCTTTTACATTCCTTGTAATACAGTTCTGGTGGTAATAATTTTTTCAGTTCTTGTGTGTCTTAAAAAGACTTTAAGTCAGTGTAGAAGATTTGGGCTTCTTGGCATTCCCTAAAGAGAGATAAAAGAAAATAGAAGGAAGAAATTATCAAAGATGTGGGTTAGCTTTGGGTTGAATAGGTCCAATGAAACCTCATTGCAGCACATGAAAAGGTGAGCATGTCAGGAGTAAGAGGACGATTCCAGATGCTTCAACAGGAGAAGAAAAAGACTTTGTACATAGAAAAGAACCAGGAATCAGAATTGTAGAAGGCTGGTAAGCAATCACCATGAAAGCAAAAAGTAGAAAAAGTTGGCTAATCCCTATGGGAAAGCATTTTCTGACAAGAAAAATGACATGATAAAACCTAAAGTTTGGGTTCTTTTTCCAAACTACTTATTTTATAAATATTCCCATGAAAATTATGTTTGACATCAAATAAGAGAGAGAGAATAAAGGGAAAAATAAGAAATAGAGGAGCCAACACAAGACAAATAAGGAGGTTTCCAAGGACTGATTATGAATAGAAATATTAACATAATAATTTATGAAAGGCCTAAACAATAATTTTTTCCAACTAGAGAGGCAGCCTTTGCAGGACTGTGTCAAATGATGAAATGAAATCCTTAGGGCATCTTATGTGTTTAAACAGTGAGAAAAAGCTTCAACTTCTGTGAAAGGATTCCAAGATGTTTATCATAAACCTTAATACATTGAACATGAAGCAGTTGAAAATTACCATTTAAATACTAGCTCTTGGATATATTAAATCTCTACCAGAAAGGGAATTTACTTATATACGAAAGTTCTTCACCTATGTGTTCAGTCATAATTATTATTTTTAATTAATTTTTTTGAGAAATAGCAATGAGACAGTTTCAAAATAGGTTAGTAGGACAGTTAACAGTAATTAATACATTGCATTTTCTTGCCTTCATAGTAGCTATTCATAGTACAAGATACAGATAGATAGCTTACCTAAACACTATTAGTACAAATCTTTCTTCTCATTGAACTAAAAGAAGTAGCTGTATATCTATTTTGTATACACAGATAGATATTTTTTCACTATATAATGGTCCTTCATTTATATCTTCCTTTTTTGTTTAGTTTTGTCAGAGATGGGTAGTCCATTGCCATTCAAATACTGTAGGTGTGTGTATTCAACAAAATAATCCAATATAGTCCAGTAGTCCAACCCATAAATTTGGAAAAAATCTTAACTAATAAGCAGCCAGACAAAGATCTCTCTAGAATTCATAAAGAACTAAAAAAAAATTAGGGCCCCAATACAGAAATGGGCATCTGAGATGAACACACATTTCTCAGAGGAAGAAATTCTAAAAGCTAACAAATATGTGAAAAAATGCTCCACATCACTAGCCATCCATGAAATGCAAATTATAACAACACCGAGATACCACCTCACCCCAGAAAGAATGGCTATAATAAAGAAATCAACAACAACAAATCTTGGAGAGGCTGTGGGGAAAAAGAAATACTTCTCCACTCATAATTAGATCATGCTGAATATTAACTAAAGTTTGTGGCAAGCTGTGATGAAAGGAAGTGTGTAGAAATGTGTATTCCTCCTAAGCATGTGGGAAAGTGATGAAAGGAGTCAAAGTCTCATGTTTTTCAGCAGAAATTGAAAAAAATAGAGTAAGCAAGTTATCTAGGGGTAGAAATGGGAAAATTTTAGGAAAATATAAAAGTGTAAAAATGAAAGTAATTACTTCTGGAAATGGGAATTTAAAGTCCAAATGTGTGAAGTTAAGTAGTGTTTCTTATGGATTTTGAGAATCTCTGGCTTTTTAAACTTTGTACATATACCTATTTTAAACAAATAAAACAAAAACTAGCTAAACTTCTATATAAGTACTGACAGTAAAATTTGAAATGGGTGATTACTTTTAAGAGATTTAATGTTTAATCAGTAAATTATTATAACGAATAAAAATTATAACTTTGCTGGCAATGACTTTGTAGAGAATTATTGAGGATGTAGTATCAGAAACTGCTAAATAGCTATCACCTCACATGTATTTTCTTTTCAGATATTGTACTATTATCTCCTTTTTATTTTGTTAATGAATAAACCAAATGCTGTAGAAGATAAATAAGTAGATTTAGGGTGCAGCACCAATACAACAGAGCAAGGATTCCATCCGGGCCACTCAGATCCTTACCAACTACTCAACATATGAGGTAAGTGTGTGTTTTTAGAAGATTTCGGCTTCAGTCATTGGTCAAAGTTGCTTAAAGGCAGTTCCTCTGCCCCTCTGCTACTCTATAATTCTTTTAAAATAATTCTACTAATTTGACCATTTATTTCTAACATCTGGTCTAGTTATTCCACATTATTATGATTTTTCCCAAAAGTTTCCTTGGATGTCTTGGTTTTTACCTGGAGTTTTGTAGAAGTAGGGCAGAAAGAAGGCCATCCTAAGTAGCTAAGCTAAGGTACTCATTTTCTTCTCTCATGATAAGAAAATTGTATATAAGTGCTGAGAAAGAAGTGCTTCTTGGGCTAGCACCTCCTTAGATAGATGCAAGGTTTCAATCCCCTGCTTGCAGTGCTGGCCAGGCCCCTGGGCACCCTGAGATGGTGAATGAGCCTGGGTGTGGTGGCACATGCCTATAATCCCAGCACTTGGGAGGCTGAAAAACAGAAGGATCAATATGAGTCTGATCTATGTAGTGAGACCCTGTAGACCCTGTACTAAAATACATAAAATAGAAGTGCTTCTTAGGTTAGAGATGTAAGGGCATGAGTGGAAAAAGAAGGGTCCACAGAAAAAAAGTAGAGGACAGAGAGAGACAGACAAAAGCAAAAGGTTGCACAGAGAGAAGCTGAATTCTAGGAACAAAGACAAAAAAAAGGGGGGCCAAGTGACCACCGCAGTTCGTAAACTGCAGATCTTTAGCTATTTTAGCTAGAAACAGCTCTTAAGTATATGCACCACCATTTCATCAATGTTACTCTATTCAGAGAGTAAATCTGCATGGTCCAACCTCTAATGCAGAGCTGACTACCCAACTTTGTTTCTACAACATAGTGGGAACCTGAATAGATCATTCACTCCAACAGCTCACCTTAAAATGTTCTGAAAAGCAAATACAGGGTTAATATAATAAGTTATTATGAAGAAGAAAAATTGAGAATGACAGAAAGTCTACTACAATCTTTGCATAGCCAGTTAACCAGGCAAAAATTTGTCACTTGTCAAATTTAGAGATTTATTAGTGCTTCTTTTCCAAGTCTTCCACACCCCTCCCTGCAAGGCCTGTATTGTAAAGATAAATCTGGCACTAGAGTCCTCAAGGACAAAAGTTGAAAACTTCCATCCCTTTATTAAAAAAATCTTGGAGTTATATTTTTAACTGAGTTTCCTATACTAGGATGGGATGTTCAGACCCTTTTACTGTGTTGCTGATCTCTTGCGTTATGTCCTGTCTCCAAAAGGCTCTTATGGTCTAAACTCCTCCACTTTCAACTCCGAAGATCCAACCTCAGCTATGACTCACAATACCAGGTTTTATATAAAAGATAATAAATGGATACAAAGGGATTGCAAAGTTATAAACCAATCAGGATTTTAAGGTACGCTCATCATGGGAATGTTAGTAAGGTTTCATGTAATTAGTGCACAAAAGGAATCAGGAAACTTTTAATCCACAGAGCATACAAATATTAAATTAACATTATGAATGAGGTTTCATGAGACCAGAAAATAATTTTATAGAAATCCTAGTTGCAGACCGCAAGAGGATGCCACATGCCGTCATCCACATAGACATGACCTGCTGTGTCTCCTGTGCTGTGTCTGCAAAATGCTATCACCACATGCTTCCTGTGCTGAAGCTTTCTAAAAATCCCTTAATAGAAACAACTAAAACTCTGTACTTCTCATCTACTTGTCATATGTTTTGTTTTCTCTCCTTTTAACCTTCTACTTTAAGGAGATGCAAATATTTAGCATTGATCCTGCAAATTTTTTTTTTTTTTTTTTTTTTTTTTTTTTTGGCAGAACCAGGGATTGAACTCAGGCCCTTGCACTTGCCAGGGAAGCGCTTATTCCACTGAGCCATCTCCCCGGCCAAGTTTGACTGCAAATCTTAAAAGTATCGGAAACAACCAGAACCAAGAAATGAGAGGGAGGGCCCTTGATGATCCTTCACGCTTACTGCATGCTGTGCTTACCAGCTCTCCATGAGTGTGATTATTATAGACCAGAAACATTTCCCAATACCAATTTTTTTTTTTTTTTGTCTTTTTGAGACAG